>PVLA01010176.1:0-66258 GCA_004027455.1 Hydrochoerus hydrochaeris | reverse complement strand
CCATGGAGCAGGTGAGCGGCGCGCACCAGTGCGGAACCGCCGCATGCAGTGAAGACGTATTGCCACCAGGTGGCGCTGCCGGCCCGCGGTGGGGAGCGCAGGGCTCTTTGAGAGGCGATTGATTTGGGGCGGCTTTGCAGATCTGGGGGGCTCTGGGGCCTTACGTCCTGGGGGGCCGGCAGGAGCCTGCAGACCAGCTCAGGTGCAGGCAGAGAGCTGGAGGAGGCAGACTGGTGACCGGACGCCTGTGATTCCCGATGCTGAGGCTGGGCCAGGGGTTTGAGGAAGGTTTGGGGTGAGGACTGAAGGGGACTGGGGCACAGAGAGGGTGGCGGATTGGCGCGACTGGAGGGCAGGAGAGCTGGCCAGGAGGAAGTGGGGACCTGTGTGCTCCTGGCTCCTGGGCATCACCTGCCCTTGCCCAGTGAGGAAACCGAGGCTGGGAGTACAGGCAGCCAGGCGTCTGTCACTGCAGAGTCTGCAGGTGAGAGGGTGCTGGCCTGGGGTTGGCAATCCTCCTGCCTCAGCCTCCTGAGTATCTGGGAATGCAGGCCTGCACACCACTGGGCCTGGTGCCACATGGCAGCTTTCCTGCCTCTTGGCTTGCACCCTTGGGCCTCTGGTCCCCAGGCCTCCTGCCACTCAGCGTCGGGCACAGAGATAGAGCTCTGTGCTGAGCAGTACACGGCTCCTGGGCCTTGGCTGTGGTCTGTGGCTGGGGGGACAGTGTGGTCCCCACAGCAGGAGCTCAGGGAGGCTCAGGTTCGGGGTGCGGGGATGAGCCGGGGCCCAGGGCCTGCATCCAGCTCCATCGTGCACTCTGTACTCCTGGAATTGGTGGGGACACTGGCACCTGTCTACGGTCTGTCGAGGGACCGGCTGTGCTTGTCTGCTCCTTAGACACCTGGCCACCCTGCAGCCGCGCCCGGCCCCGCCTGCCCCGCCTGCCTATCCTCCGCATCTGGGGGCCTTGTACCCCACTCCAGCTGGCTGGGAGTCTATTAATATTTCAGTTTGATGAATTAAAGATTCTTTTCTACCCTCCTCCTCCTGCTGTCCCAGGAGGGAATTAAAAGCGCATCTGATCCAATCAAACGCCATTAGGATGCAGCCCGCCAGGGCAGGCGCTGGTGCGGCTCCTCCTCCTCCTCCTCCTCCTCCTCCTCCTCCTCCTCCTCCTCCTCCCTAGCGCAGCAGCTTTGTCTTCTTTGGGGCCCTAGAGGCGGGGCCGCAGGGGGAGGGGCTGGGGAGGTGGCTCCGCAGCTGTTGGCCCACTCGATGCTGCTGCTGCCGCCTGAGGGCAGCAGATGCGGGTGGCCGGGGGTGGCAGGGCACTGCCTCTGTGACCCCGGGCAGCTTGGCACTGTGGCTGGGCTTTTCTGGGTCAGCCCCGACTCCCTGGCTGCCTGGGTGGGGAGGCAGAGCCGACCCAAGATGGACAGATGCTCTCCCAGGCTCCACGACATGCCCGGTCCCTGTCTCTGTCCCTGTCCCCTCCCTCCCTGCTCCCCTTGCTGCCGGCCAGGAGGCATCACCTGGCTGCCCCTCCTGGCACCCAGAGCTCTGTGGCTCAGCCGGCCACCAGGCCAAGGCTGAGGGCGGGAGGGCCTTTGAAAAGTTAATAGTATTTTGATATCTGGGCCTGTGACATCCACCCTAATGACATTTGGCTCAGGCTGACAGCCCCTGGACATGTGGGGAGGGAGGGAGAAAAATGATAAGTCGTTTTAAATCGCAGGGTGGCAAAGTGGCTGGAAAATCCTGAGTCTTAAGAAACAGCAAGAGAGGGAGGGAGGAGGAGAAGGTGGAAGGCTCTCTCCCGAGTGGGCAGTCATTCTGCCAGGCATGGTGGCAATCCCGGCACTTGGGAGGCTGAGGCAGGAGGATTGCTGTGAGTTTGAGTCCAGCCTGGGCTACAAAGTGAGTTCAAGGCCAGCCTGAACCATATAGTGAAACCCTGCCTCAAAGAAGGCCAAAACAAACAAACAAACACACACACACAGGCGTCTCTTTATTGAGCCCCTAATATGTGCTGCACGCAATCCAGGGTCCAGGTGCCCAAGCTGGCCGCAAGCCCTGCTTGCACATGTCTGCAGCTCCTCTGAGCTTTGTTGGATTTCCAAGGCCTAATTCAAGGCCCCCTTTTTGGAGGCCCTGGCTCAGTGACCCTCATTTCAGGTCACCAACAGGCCTCGGGCAGCCCCAAGTTCTTGGTGTTGCGGGGCAGGGGCTTGGCTGAGACCTGTGCACTGGGGACCTTTGCTTTGGAGACTGGACTCGGCCTCTTCCCGCCTCTCCCCTGCCTGCCCTGCTCTTCTTCTCCAGAAGGAGGAGGAGTCCGGGCAGCAGGGCGGATGGGAGGGATGGGAGGAGGCCGGGTCTGGCTTCTTGCTTCCCATAGTTCCCACTTTTCCCCACATCTCCTCCCTCGCCACCCTTGTAGGTGGGGAAACTGAGGCTGAGGACGGAAGGAGGAGGCATCATCTCCAGCCAGGGAGCTCGGGTCAGCGAGTAGAGAAGCCGACGTGGTCCTCCTGCTGGACCTGCCCATGTGCCCCTTCCCTGGGCCTGGGCAGGGGACAGAGTACGTGGGCAGGAGCCCTGGGCCGGGTGGGGTGACAGGGCTTCTGGGCCATCATATGTGTGACAAGTGTGGAGGCAGGAGAGGCCAGCAAGCTCACTGGCCGCCACCCCTGTGGGCCTGTGGGACGAGCAGATTATCGGGGCTTCTTGGGGTCACTCTCGGGATGCGGGGAACATTTTCCAATATTCCCGGGGTGAGGCCAGGAGTGGACCCCCAGATGCGTGGTGGGAGCGGTGGCCCCAGGGTTCTCGGCCTGGGGTGCCGCCAGCCCTGCAGGTGACTCATGGCTCCCTGGGCCTGGGCCTCTCTGCACTCTCCATCCTGGAAACGGCCCCCGCGTGGGGATGGGCACTTCTCCACGGACTCCTGCGCCACCTGTGCCCAGCTGAGGGCCTGGGCTGGCGGTGGCCAGGTCAGCTCAACCAGGGGCCCTTCGTCAGGAGCTCCGGGCCTTCCTGCCTCCCCGGGGCCCCCACACTGTGAAGCCTGCTTTGACTGATTTCAGCAAACCCTAAATTCAGGACTTTCAGACACAAGTGCCCTTCTCCACGAGGCCTCCTTTAAAATGGGGAAGTCGAAGTTGTGGGTTTGTGGGTGCAGATTGCTGCTGCAGGAGCGAGTGCTTCCCTGTGGAGGGAAATGAGAGCTTTAGGAAGCATTGGCCACTGCAGCAGGAGATGGGTCCCACCTCAGGAAGGACTTCCGGTCACAAGATGTAAAGTGCCACCTGCCTCTTCCTCTCCCCTCAGCCTTTTCTGCTCGAGTTTGGAGACGGTGTCTCTCTTTCCCCGGGGAAACCCATCTTGTGCATGGGGTTAGAACTCCCAGCCTGAGCAGGGCTTGCAGGTACAGGCCTACAATCCCAGCTCTCTGGGAGGCTGAAGCTGGAGGCTCTCGAGTTTAAACATGGCCTGGGTAATTTAGTGACTTAATGAGAACTTGTCCCCACCCCCACCCCCAAAAAATTCTGGCCCTGCTCACCCATGGGTACCGGGTCAGCCTCCTGTAAAGGCCCCATACTGCACTCACCTCACGTCCCAAAGTCCTTCGACTTCCGCCCACCCCCCATCTCACAGATGGGGAGACCAAGGCTCGGGGGGCTCGGGTCACACAGCTCCTAGCACAGGAGACGGGGTCTCCTGGCCCCTAGCCCTGTGCAGCGGGCAGAGGGGAGGGATGACAGGGGTCCCAGCCTGGCCAGAGGGGAGTGGGCTCAGGGGACCAGGAGGGAGGCGGGAAGGACCAGGCCTCTGGCTGGGACCTGCACCCTTTGGGCCCATAGTGTCAGCCATCAGGTGACCTCTGTTCCTGAAAAATACAGGGGGGCCAGCATTGCCACACAGCTGGTGGGGGTGCAGGGCGGATGGGGGCGGGGAGATTCCAGCCCGAGCCAGGCAAACCCACTCAGGGCTCTGTTAGTGCCTGCTCAGTCACCGGCGCCTGCTTTGTGGCCCTGCATCTGCCACCCGGGCACCCTGGGATGGTAAGGTTATGTTGCGTGCTGAGAGCCGCGGTGACCCCACTTATGGGCATTAGAGGCGCCTGCCAGGGGCTGCGCATGTGCGTTTTAGCCCTTCTCACTAGGGCCCTGGCCCCCCCTGTGGGGTGCGCCAGAGCCAGGAACCGCATCCATCGTCAGGTCGGACTCAGCCCCAGGACGGGAAGCATCCCCTGTCCAAACCAAGGCCAGCTCCACAGGCAGGGAGCCGAGGACATCAGACAGGCGGCCTGGGCTCCCTGGCGTCCCAACAACAACCAGAGTCCCCCGCAAGCTCCGCGCGACTTCCCCGCCTGTCTCTGTAGAGCACTTCCTGTCAGGGCCCAAATGGCCAAGGGGTGCACACGGCCCTCTAGGGCAGGATCACACTGGGTCCGTGTCCTTTCCCAGGGCCGAGAGTGGGGAGGGCCTCAGTCAGGGTTGGTCATGCACACGCACAAAGGGTCCAAGTGAATCAGGAACCGATTGGGTCCAGGAGGCACGTATCTGGGCCATTACATGCGGCAGCAAAGAGCACAGGCTTTGCCAACAGTTATTCATTCACCGAACCCTCTTGGTGTTCACTATGGTTCAGGCCCAGTGCCAGGCACTGGGTGAAGGATGGTCAGCAAGGTGTGGCTCTGGCCTGCGGGGTCTGGCGGGCTGGAGGAGGCGACCCTGTGGGTCCTGTGAGCAGGGCCAGGCACCAGGTAAGGGCGCAGAGGAGGAGAGGGCTATTCCCAGACCCGGACGTCCCTCTGACCTAGGAACGCTTATCAGTGGGAATCGAGTTGGCCGGTGAGGGGACAGAATGGCCCTGGGCTGAGCCACAAACACAAGGTGGCACTTGGTGGGCCAGCCAGGAAGCCCAGGTACCGACCCGGAGGTGGGGGTGGGCCCTGCCACCCCCGCTGTTTCCCCCAGCTCCCTGGCGCTGTGCCGCACCCTCCCGGAGGAGGACACCACGCGTCTCACGGAGCCTCCCGCCCTCCTCGCCGGCCTCAGCTCGCGCCAAGCCAAGGCCCTCTGGGAAGGCGCGCCGGGCGCAGCTTGTGGGCTGGGGGACTCTCCAGGGTCCCTGCAGCGCGGCCAGGCCACCTGTTACACTTTGCAAACCAGCGCTGCAGCCAGCTTGCTGAGGACCCGGACAGCCCCGGGGTGCCGAGTGTGGGTGCTCGGTGGAAAGCGTCCCTTCCCCCACGCGCTGTGAGACCCGCGGCAAGTAGGATCACCTCACCGGCCCTCAGGCCCCCCCTTTGCATATGCTTGAGCCAGGAGCGGTGGGGTGCACACAGGAACACGCCACACGGGGGCACACGCCACGTGCGCCGAGGTAGGAGAAGTGGCTCTGGGGTGGGGGCTCTGGTGTCGCCTGGGGTGGGAGCAGAGCGCCCTGGGCGTCCCGTGCTCTCTTGTACTTTTCAGGGTGTGTGTGGGGGCTGTGTTCCTTGAACCTCGACCTGGGGGCGGGGAGGAGGGGGTCTCTGCATATCCTGGGGTCAGTGTGCTGGCGCACTCACGGGGAGGTGAGGGGACGGGGCTTCCGGAAGAGGGCGACATTGGGGTGCAGCGGGCCGGGGAGCAGCCGGCGGGGCGGGTGGCGGCGCGGCGAGAGCCCCGGCCTTCCGGAGGTGGAGGTGAGGGTGGAGTGCGCTGGGGTGGGGGTGCCCAGGTGCTCTCTCTTTAAAAGGCTGCGGAAGCGCCGCGCGCCCGGCCCGCACCCGCCGCGCAAACTTGCGGCCGGCTGCGCCTCCTCGGTGCGGCGCCGGCCCCGGCCCCGTCCCCGTCCCCGGCCCGCCCGCTCCGCGCCCCGCCCTCCCGCAGCCTCCCCTCGCGCTCCGTCTCCGTCTCCGTCTCCGCTCCCTCTCCGCTCGCTCTCTGGCGCGCTCTCTCGCGGGCTTGCTCGCATTTTCTCTCTGTGCCGCCGGCGGCGCCGCCGTTAGGCGCCCGCTCTCGGCCGGCTGCTCCCGCCGGCGGCTCCCGCTCCGCTCCCTGCCCGCTCCGGAGCCCGTGGCCGGACCCCGCTCCCGGGCCGCCTGGCGCGCGCTCTCCGGTTCGGACGCGGGCTCCGCGGCGGCAGCGGGAGCAGGGCTCGCCGCTTCCCCGCTCGTTCTCGCCGGAGCAGCCGCCGAGCGACCGCCAGCGCATCCCCGCCGCGCCCGGGACTCCGGGCGGCTCCACGCGCGGCTCGGTCCGCAGCGTCAGCGCCTCCCGCTGCGGCCCGGGCTCTGGGCACCGCGAGAATCGAGCGCCCGGCCGCCGTCTCCCCGCACCCCCGGGGCAGCGGGGCGCGCAGCCGACCTCTCGCTGCCGCTGGAGCCTCGCCGGCGCGCGGTGAGTTGTGGCCCAAGGGGCGCGAGGAAAGGGGGCCGTGCCCTCTGGCCTCTGGGACGCGGGCTGCGGGCAGGACACCGGGCTGGGGAGGTGGCCTGGGGCGAGCTCCCACGCTCCGGGTGCCAGGAGGAGGGCCGGGGAGCCGGAGCCTCGGGGCTGGAGGGCGCGGGACCTAGGCTGGGGGTCTCCCCTCGAGGCTGGGGCCACCTCTCCGAGTGGCCCTGAGGGAGCGAAGGGACACTGCTTGTTGTTTCTTTGCAGGTCTGGGGGAAAGTAGTGTGTGCGCAGGGTGGGTCAGGCTCGGGCGGCGGAGGGTCGTGCCAGCTCCCGGTGGAGGCGGTGCATCGGCCGTCCCTCTGCGGAGAGCAGGGCCGGCAGGCGCGGGCGGCATCTGCACCCCTTCTCCGCGGTCTGCCGGCGGGAGGGCAGCGCCAGCCTCGCGCGCCGCCGCCGCTTCCCCAGGCGCCGCTCCGGGTCCGGTGCCCGCCCCAGCGCCGCCTTCGCCACGGCCGGAGCCGGGCAGCCGCTGGCCCGCAGCCGCAGGATTGGCCGGGGCGTCGCTGCGGGGCCGGGTCTCCCCGCGCCCCGGGACCTCAGAGTCGGGCTCGCCCCGCCTGTCGGAGCAGACCGCGCCTCCCGAGACCCCGAAGCGTCCCGGCCCCTCGCGCCGCCGGGCCGTGCGGCTCCGAGTGTGCGGGGCGCGCGCCGCGTGTGCTGCGGGCAGGTCCCCGCGCGGGGTCGGTCTTCCCCGGCGCTCGCGGCTGCAGGTGTCCCCTCCCCGCGCGGGGGCGGGGCCGGGAGCCGGGGGCCCTACGCGAGAGGCGCCCCCGCAGCCGGCGGTCGGCGGTCGCAGGCTGTTTGTGCCGGAATCGGACCGCGGCGGCGGCGGCGGCGGCGGCGGCAGGGAGTCCTGAGCCCGAGCGTTCGAGCGCCCCCTGCCCCCACGCTCCGAGCGACACCCCCGCCCTCAGCATGGCGCCCCCTTGCCGTTCTCGCTGCGGGCCAGGGAGAAAGCTGGCTCGGGGACGGGGGACTGAGCAGAGCTCGCGGGACCCGGGTGCCTGGAGCCCCACGTCTGTCCAATTGGTGGCCGCCCTGTCAGTGGCAGGAAGCCGGAGGTGATGGGGGTGGGGGATGTGTGCCTCATCGCGGCCCCCCTAGTCCGTTCTGCCGAGAAGGGGACTCAGGGGCTAGCAGTGCCCACTGAGGCTCGCGTCTGGCCCACATCCTGGCGTGCGTGGCAAGGACCTTGGCCGCCAGCGTCTCCTCAGGATTTGGCTACGGGCCCAGAGCTTACATGGAGAGCTCCGGACTTGAGGGGACCCCCCTGGGGTGCAGAGCACCCCGACAGCAGAGAGTTCTGCTGCCCCCTGAGAAGAGACCCCGGGGAAGAAGTCTGGTTACCACGGGCAGGTCTCAGAGTCCTTGTCCTTCTCCCTGGTCCCCTGGGGACCTCTTCCTGGAGGGCCCTGCTGGCCCTTGGGTAGCATCCTGTCTGTGGCATGGGAGCTTTGGGGACGTTGTGTGCGAGCTGTGCTCGTCCCTGGGATGAACGTGCCTGCCTGCTTGTTAGTGAGGTGACCATATCTCGCCTTCCCCTGGTATTTGTCCTTTGGGATTTAAGCTTTCTCCACCTGCCAGCACCTTCACATTGGCAGGGGCAGAACACCCCAAGAAGCCTCCTGTCTCCAACATTAGCAGTGCTTCAACCCAAGGAAGCTCAGAAGAAGGGGGAGGCACCTGCCAAGGCCTAGGTGGGGAGCAGAGGGGAGGTGGCGACATCAGGAGGGGGCTGCAGGGCTCTGACCTCAGTGGCCCAGCCAGGGCCTGGCCTGCTCCCCCTCCCCTCCCTGACCTCCTGCTCTGGGCCCCTCGGCTGTCTCTGCTGGAAGCCTGACCTGTCTGGGAGGACGCTGGCTGCAAGGGTCAGGGACCTGGGGCCCAGACCTGGGCAGGCCCTGGAGGGGTCTGGCACCCAGGCTGCAGGCTCCCGGCCACACCCGTCGCGCCGCCAGCACGGCTGGTGGGCAGGACCGAGACTTTCCAGCAGTACAATCATAGCTGATAGATGTGCCCTCTTCGCTAGACAACTGTGGAGCCGGCAGCCCCTAATTACCTCCTACCCAAGGCATCTGTCCACCTCTGCTGTCCTCTGCTCAGCCTGGAACCCAGCTTTCCAGTGGGCAGGCCCGGCTGGCAGCCCGGACAGTGGGCCCTGCCAGTTGCCCACTGGAAGGTTACCTGGCTTCCACAGAGTGGCAGCTGCTGCCGCCTGCAGGAGGCCTGGGGGAGCTGGCCCCTGTGCGCTGGGGCTGGCAGAGGGCTGACCAGTGGGAGGAGGCCGAGGGGCTTGTCCTGGTGGGTGGCAGGGCTGGTGCAGGGACTGCGGCTCTGTCACTGGTGTTTTCACGAGTGTCAGCTCTGCCCCTTTGGCCTGTGGTGACGGGCTGCTTCTGCCCCCTCTGGGTGCTGCTCACACCTCTGTGGGGCCCCTGCCCCCAGCCTGCTGCCTCCCTCCCAGGCTCCAGGTTCCTGCTTTTCCCAGCCAGCTTCCTTTTTTTCCTGCAAGGCCCCAAAAGTCCCACGTGCTGGGGGCTTCTCCCTCTCTTCCTGCTCGGCTGCTCCAGCGGGGCCTGCAGAAGTGGACCTTACCTACGGATGGAGGAACCGAGCTGGGTGTCCTTGTCACTTGTCACCGGCCCGGCCCAGAGCCCTGGCCCTGCCTGCCCCAGCTTCTCCCTGTCTCTCTCAGCTCCTTGGAAAAAACGAGTGTTGCATGGGTAGTAAAAATTACCCCTTAAATTAAAGCTGATGACGCCCTTTGAAATGTTTTATTATGAACCCCACCGTGGAGCAGTCTCACAGCGGCAGTGAGGCGTAAATATAAGTGCACACGCGTATATTAAATAAATTGGGGAACTTGGCGTCTAATGACATTATCAGGACCCCATTCAATTAAGGTAGATATTATCTGCAGCAGTTGGGAAATGACAGCCTCTGATGGCTGTGGGGGCCGGTGTGACAGTGCCCGGTGGAGCCGCTGGCTCGGCCTCTGGAACCGGCCCTGGCTGCTGGTCACTGGGATCAGCTCCAGGCGACAGGAGCAGATGTGAACCTGGGACTCCCTAGCCAGCTGTCACTGGGGCCGGGACGCCAGCGTGGGGACCAGTGCCCTGGATTCTCCCCAGGGCTCCACACTCAGGCCCTGGTCACCATTCTGCCCCCTAGGGTGGCGCCTGCTGGCCGCCGAAGGGTCTCAGCAGAGCAGGTCCTGGCTGCAGGACCCTCTGGGTTTGCACCTGGGAGGCGGAGGTGGCAGACTCAGCCCGGATTCCGGATTCCAGAGCTGCTGGCTGCTGGGGCTTCTCCGTGTGTGAAATGCAGCTGTGAGGGTTGGGGGCCCTTCTGGTTAAGGCAGGGCTGCATTGTTCGGAGCCATGCTGGCATTGGGGCGCTCTGGGTGAAGGAGGGGGACAGGAAGAGGGAGGAGAGGAGGCGGCAGCGTTGGTGGCCAAGCCCACAATAGCACCAGCTGCCAACAAAGACACCTGGCCCCTTGATCTCACACTGGAAAGCTAGGGAGGGCGGTGGCTGGGCAGGGCTGGGTGGAGGGACAGGCCTGGGCATCCGGGCTTGGCTGCTGGCACCAGCTCTGGGAGAGCAAGAGGTCAGCACTTGACATGTCTTGAGCCGAAGCCACGGGTCAGAGGGCCAGAGGGGCCGTCCTGGGCCTGGGCTTTCTCTTGACATGAGCTCCTACCTGGTGGCACGCTCTGAGGTCTCCAAGCCCTTCAGAGCACTGTCACACAGTGGCCTCTGGGTCCCGCTTGGATTTGACCGTACTGTCCCTCTAGCTGCATCTCTTCTTCAGTCCTTTCTACCTTGCTGTGCTCCCCAGCCTTGCAGGCCTCTTGCTGGTCCTTAACCCTTATGGTGAGGCTCATGTGGACCTCATGTCCTTTGCACCTGCTGTTGTTGCAACCCAGGTGGTGCCTATCCTAGGTATCCGTGGGGCCTTCGCTGCTTTTCCCTCTGACCGATTGTCACTTCCCCTGGGAGGCCTTCCCTGATTGGCCTCTCCCGAAACAGCCTTCTGTGTCTTTTGTGAACCCCTTTCTACCTTGTTTTCTTTCATGACCCTCTGAAGAGCATCTCTTCTGTGCCCACCCCTCTGCAGGTGTCTGTCCCACCACCTGCACGGGGCAGGACAGGCAGTGGCTACCATGTCACATGATCCTGGCAGAAGGAACTGCACTCAGCCAAAATGAGGCCTTCAGAATTTGGGGCTAGGCCTGACTCCTTTTGGTGGCCCGAAGGGCTGCTCAGGCTGTGGCTCTGCCTTGGTGGGACCTTGGTGCCTGCTGGGGACCTGGCTCTGCCTGTCATTTGCTGCACACATGCTGTGCCTGACCCCGGGGTCACACGGGGTTTGCAGGGTGTAGAGAGTACCGGCCAGGCAGGCCTTGGCTGTAGGGCATCAGTGACAGCCTCGGAGGGCCTGTGACCCTGGCATCAGTGACAGCTTTGGAGGGCCTGTAACCCTGGCATCAGTGACAACCTTGGAAGGCCTGTGACCCTGGCTGCAGGGGTGGGAGGGCTCAGGAGCTGGCGCCATCAGGGTAGGCTTCCCGGAGGAAGAGGCTGCTCAGCTGCCGCTTGGGTGGCTAGGGGAAGCAGGGCCCCTTGGATTAAAGTTCTGCTGACCTTGGGTCCCGCCGGCCCGGAGCTGAGGCCTGTTCCCTCCCTCCTGCCCGCCCACCTCATGCGTTTCCCCTGTGGTGCGAGAGAGAAGCAGATGCCACCAGGTCAGGAGGGACAGGGCAGGGAGGGGAGCTGGGTGGGGTTCAGGTGCACCCAGGCTGTGCGCAGGCCTGGCGGCTGGGGTTGGCAGGTGCTGGCTGCTCCACAGCTGGGCCTGGTGGGGACAGCCCTGTCCCCTCTAAGGGATGGTCCAGCAGCTACAGCTGTGCCCAGCAGAGGGGTGACAGGGAGGACTGCAGGTGGTGAGAAGGGGCCCCGGGTCCCCCCTAAGCTTCCCTGTGGGGGGACCTGTGGCTTCTCCCCAGGCCGGGAGGGCTGAGTGTGGGGCCTACAGGTTCCAACCTGGCCGGAGGAGCTGGCTGGCGCCCCGTCCTGTCCTCTGGGCTCGGCCTGTTGAGCTGTGTGTGCTTTGTGGTCCTTCCTGGCTGGAGAAGCGCCCACTCCTTAGGACTTGGGGTGCTCCCTGAGGCAGTTTCCTGGGGGGCCCCAGGCTGACAGTGGTGGGGGACAGGGGTGGCTTGCAGCTGCACCCAGCTTCCCCTGCGACCCCCACTCTGAATGGAATGTTCTGGAAACACACCTGGCCCGGGGCTGCATGGAGAAGGCCGGGCCGACCCAGCAGCTCCTCACATCCTTCAGGGCAGCAGAGGGTGGCAAGGGGGGAGACGGGCCCGGCCCACCTGGGGGGCGGTGGGCACCACTGTGGTGTTTGCTTGCAGGGCCCCCCGTGCCCTCGCTTTCAGCTTATTTTGGAATTGGGGTATCTGGGGCCCAGGGTGGGGAGGACTTCAAAGAAGGCCCCGCCCGGCCGCCCACCCCGTGCCAGGCAGCAGCAGGGCGGTGCCCGCCCCCAGCTGCCCGCAGCCTCTGCTCTCCTGGTGCCTTTCACTCGGGGTATTTTTACTTCCCCTTATTCCCGACCAGGATCAAAGGGAGGAGGAGGGACGAGGTGGGAGGTGGCCTTCGCCCGGCTCTTTGCAGGAGCTGGGGACAGGCACCCAGGGCTGGATGGGGCTGGCGTAGGACCCTCAGGGCTTTTGGCCCCAATCCGTGGGCCCTGCCTTTCCCTCTCCCATGGCCTCTGCGTCTGGCTGTGGTCAGGCCTGAGGCAGAAACCAGTGTGGAACCCCCTATCCCCTGCCATGAAAGCTCTGGGAGTCGAGGTGCTAGGGTTCCCCCATTCCTGGGAGCCAGTTGGGCTTCCCTGCGGTTTGCCAGGCCTGAGTGTGCGGGGAAGTGGCTGGTGCACGTAAGCACCCAGGGCCTCAGCTTCCCCATCTGTGAAATGGGGATCAAGTACTGCATAGCTCATAAGTGCAGCATTGCAGCAGTGGCTGGGGCACAGCAGGGTGGGGTCCTTGGCTGTCACCCCTCCGAGGGACGCTGCCTCATGTGGTCAGGACGTCCCTCCGCTGCCCTCCACATCAGGTTGCACATGGGTAGCATGTGTGACAATTGAAAATATGCCCGATGGGCAGTGTGGCCCCTAGGCTGGGTTTTGCTCCAGCCGACCCATTTTACAGATTTGGAAACCAAAGGCCAGGAAGGCTATGCTCAGCTCCGGCCCCAAGGCAGTGGCAGGACCGTGGGGTTGTTGATGGCTTCTCCACCCTCTTCTGGATCTCACAGTGTGGCCACTCCCACCCCTGGAGTTTAGTGGCTTGAAGGGCGTGAGAGTGCTGTGGCCTCCTGGGTCTCCTCAGTGTCCCTGGTGCTGGGTTTTGCTGTGCGGTGTCCCTGGGCTCTGGGTTTGCCTGCCTTCTTGGCCCCGAGGGGTTCACATGGAGGGAGTCAGAAGTGAGGTGAGGGTCCCCGGGGCCAGGGGAGAGCCCAGGAGCTGGGCAGGCCTGGGGTGCTGTATCTCCCCCTTTCCCTCCCCCGGGCCAGGACTGGAGCAACTCCCAGCCTGCCTAGTGCCTCGATGGCGGCTCCTCTTTCAGCTGCCTGGGGAAACTGAGGCACAGAACAGACAAGTGGCTCGCTGACCTTCACAGGACCAGCCTGTGGGGAAGCGGCCCTGGAGTGGCCTCCAGCGAAGTCCTGACTCAGCCTCCAGCCTTTTCCCTGGGGCCTCCTGAGAGGTGGTGGGGGGAGGCCACGGGCGCTGAGTGAGGAGGAGGCGGCGGCAGCAGCGAGGGAACCCCCAGGGGAAATTAGCCCAAATTAGCAGTGTGGTGAGGAAGAGTCTGTTCTCGCCTCTGCCCTTGTGGATAAATATTTAATCACAACAACAATAATAATGACGATCATCCTACTGTGCAGTAGCTCAGGCCCTAACCCCAGCCCCAGGGTCAGAGGAGGAGGGGCGCAGGGGCGAAGGAGAGGCGGAGAAGGCCTGGAAGAGGACCAGGTGGGAGGGTGGAGACAGCCCTGGGGTCCTAGCCTGCCCTCTCAGCTGCCCACCCTGCAGCCGATTGGCTGATTTCGGTTTCTTCCCAGCAGGCCTTGCGTGCCTTCCCACCCCAACTCCCCAGAGGACACCAGGACCCCTTGGAGGCGGGCACTAGGGGGCGCTCTGTTGCTCACCTGTGTGATTCGGAAACTTCTCCAGCCTCAGTTGGCACTTCTGTACAATGGGCTGGCTTCCTGCTCTGCCTTGTGTGGTACTGGAGCAAAGCCCTATTCCTCCCCGCCTTGGCCGCTGTTCCTGAGGACGGTGCTTTGTGCTCCTGGCCTCCGAAGGCAGAGGCCCAGGCTCTGGGCAGTCTTCAAATGTGACCTAATTTCTCCTTCAGCTCTCCCATCTCAACCAGAGTTGAGCCGCAGCGGGAAGAAACCAAGTAGAGATTTATGGAGTCTTTGGCGATGACCTCAGCATCCCCCTCTCAGGCTCCTGATGGGAGGTCAGGGTAGCCGATGTCTGGGCTGTGTGTGACTCTGTCTCTCTCTCCTCAGGTTGGCAGGAGCAGAGGACCGGAGCCCCTTTCTCCTTGATGCCAAGCCAGGGGCGCTGAACTCTTCCCACCATTGTCCACTGGGGCTGGGCCTGCAGGACGCGGGCTCCAGGGTCAGGGCGTTGCTGGCTGCCGTTTCGGGCCGCTGAGCTCTGCCCCAGCGCCCTGAAGGAAGCCCATCATGTTCCTCCCTGCTCGGTGGCCTTGCTGCTGACGCCGCCCACGCATGCGTGTCCAGGCTGTGGGGCCGGGGGCCTGCCAGGCCTAGGAGCGCGGCCCCCCTGTTCATGGGTCTCTAGGGGCCTCCGAGATGCCTGGGAAGAGAGGCTGGGGCTGGTGGGGGGCCCAGCTGCCCCTCTGCCTGCTCCTCAGCTTCTGCTGCCCCTGGGTGCCTTCCTCCCTGGGGAAGCCCAAGGGTCCCCCGCACATGAACTCCATCCGCCTGGACGGGGACATCACTCTGGGGGGCCTGTTCCCCGTGCACGGCCGGGGCTCGGAGGGCAGGGCCTGCGGGGAGCTGAAGAAGGAGAAGGGTATCCACAGGCTGGAGGCCATGCTCTTCGCCCTGGATCGAATCAACAACGACCCAGACCTGCTGCCCAACATCACGCTGGGCGCCCGCATTCTGGACACCTGCTCGCGGGACACCCACGCCCTGGAGCAGTCGCTGACCTTCGTGCAGGCGCTCATTGAGAAGGACGGCACGGAGGTCCGCTGCGGCAGCGGGGGGCCCCCCATCGTCACCAGGCCCGAGCGCGTGGCGGGCGTCATCGGCGCCTCCGGGAGCTCGGTCTCCATCATGGTGGCCAACATCCTCCGCCTCTTCAAGGTCAGTGCGGGGGTGGCTCCCTTCTCCTCCTCCTCTCCTCTGGCCTGCCCGGAGACGGGGTCCCCCAAGCCTGCGCCGCCCGCCCCCAGTGAGGTCTCCGCTCCTCCCTGGGGAACCGTGGGCCCGGAGGCAGAACAGAGGACAGCAGGAGGACACAGGTGGACAGACCGATGGACAGAAAGACTGGCGGGAACACGGAAGGGCAGACAGATCCCCAGACAGGACCGGAATAGGGACGTCGGCGGTGGCCAGCCAGACTTCTGTTTCCACGTTATTTTCAAACCGTGGAGGTTCCCAGACTGAGCTTTCCTTTCCGGGTCGTGGAGGAGGCCCCCGTGGCCCTCCTGCCCCACCCCGTGGTCACAGGCAGAGCCTGGGTCCTCACTTTGGGATGGGGCGTGGGGCTGGGAGCCCACCGAAATGCCGAGGACGTGACCGGCCCGGCCCGGTGGGGCAGCTGCTCCCCTGCGCCTCCCCTGCACACCCTTCTCCCCGCCGAGCCTCCCTTCCTCTGCTGATTTGCAATTCAATTGGAGCCAAGTGCTTCGCTAAGCTGCTAAAACAACTGAAAGCTACTGGGTAGAGAGAAAACATTGCGAGCGTTTTAATTCTGTGCCACTTCCCTCCCTGAGCAGCGGGTTGCTCCGTGTGTGCGGGCTGGGAGGCTGGGATGGGGGAGGCTCTGGGTGCCTCCCCACCGGGTGTCACGCCCCTGGCCCTCACCCTGGGCCCCCAGATTTAGCAGAGGCCTGGGACGGACCGCGTGGTGCCAGGCTTGTGGGGTGAGACCGCCCAGGGCTGGGCTCACTCACCTGGGCCCTTTCTAGAACCCAGTTATCCGAATCCCATGATGCTTTGGTCCTGGGGGCGGCTCCAGGGCCGGGGCTGGGGGAAGATGGGGTGATGAGGGAAGAGGAAGTCGCTGAGTCGCGGAGAGGTGCAGGATTGGGGGAGGGGTGCAGGGAGGAAGCCGGGGAGGGCAGGAAAGGCAGGACATGGGGCCAGCCCCCCTGCCATGCTGCCCCCGCACTCGGGCTCCGCGTGGCCTTGTCCTGGGACGTTGGTTTTATTTGAGGATGTGGATGAAAACATGATTTTAATTTTCAAGCAAATGGATGCATCATGAACACCAGATGTGCACGTAGGCCTGGGGTGAAGCAGGCGGCTCGAAAGTCTGCCCCCGCCATGGGCAGGCAGAACCGTCTGGGGGACCGCGCCATCTTGGGGTCCCTGGAGGTGGCTCACAGGGACCATGGGCCAGGCCTGGCCCGTCCCGCTGAGTCATCACTTCCTCCCAGGCCTGAGAGGGGAGGAGGCAGCTTGGGTGGTGAGCAGCGAGGACAGCCCTGGGCGCCCTGTCACCCTGTCGGGTGGGACGGGGACCCCAGCCTCCTGAGGCCGGTACTGCAGGAGGGGCTGTCGCTGGCATGTGGCCCATGGGCAGCAGTGGCAAATAGTGTGCTGCGGTGGCTTCCAGTGACAGGGGTGGGGTGGGTGTGGGCTAGAGGACCTCGCAGCCCGCAGGCCTGGAGGTGCAGAGGGAACGGAGAGGCGGTGGAGGGTGGGATCCGGTGCTGGGCCCGCACTCCCCGGCCTTCTCCCTGCGGCGGTGGCGGAGCTCCAGCCTGAGACAAGATGCCCCTCCATAACTGACGCCACGGTGGGGGGCGGGTGGCGAGGGATTTAAAAGCCACTGGCTGGAGCCACGGATGCAGGTGCCATGCGGGGGGCGGGTGTGGAGCGGGGGACCCACCCTCAGGTGTCCCCAGCCCTGCTTCCTGCAGCCTCCCAGTGGGGAGTGGGGCTCAGTCCCAGCCCTTGTTGTAACCCCGACTGCCTCCCACCTCTGCCCTTCACCCTCCTCTCAGCCTTTCCTCCCGGGACCAGGGCGGGAGGATTGTGAGGAATTCCTCCCAAGGGGGCGCACCGCACCTTGAGGATGTGGCCCACAGTGACCCGGAGCACAGTGACCCAGAGTGGGGGCAGCCCGGGGTCTGCAGCCCATCTTTGCACCCTAGTGCGAATGAGCCGAAAGACCTTTTCCTGGGCACAGCAGTTGTGCAGGAGAAAGAACAGAGTACAGGACCCTGAAAGGAGGCCAACCTCTGTAAGGGCTGACAGGAACCCAGCAACCACTTGTTTTTCAACATTCCCAGTCCTCCTCAGGGTCTTAAAGTGCTAAACTGCTCGGGCTGAGTGGACTTGGACTTGTGACCCTCCTGCCTCAGCCTCTCAGGGTCTGCACCATCACACCCAGCTCAGAAATCACTTCGAGGCGTGTGTTTGTGTGTTCGGTTCCCAGGGAGAAAACCAAGGCTCAGAGGAGGGAGGGCGCCGTGGCGTGGGTGGGAGCGGTGGACCCTGGGCCAGGCTACGGCCGGGCACCTTTTCCTGCCTCGGTTTCCAGGAAGAACCCACAGGAAATGTCCCCGAGCCGCTTGGCTCGCGGTTGGGCCTCCGGCAGCGCTAGACTCCGGCGAGGCGGAATGGGACGGCTGGGGGCGGTGACAGACGGTGACCTTTGCGGCTGATCCCGCAGAGCCCCGCCATCTGCTGCGCCCCCATCTTCCTGCCGAGAGCAGGGCCCAGCAGCAGCTCCGCTTTGGATCTGTGCTTTGTGGGGGACCATGGGGCCTGTCCTGTCCGGCCTCAAGCCCGCCCCGCCCTGTGGGTCTGTGGGTGCAGTCACACCTGGTCCCTCCAGAGCACAGCATTGTGGGTGACCCCAGAGTTTGCAATGCGGTTTCGGTTTTGTCGGCTCTGGTGAGCTTGGATCATGACGCATACCACTTGTGCTGTTGAATACGCAGTCCTGTCGCCATCTCCAGGAGCCCCCAGCTGTCTCCAGGAGCCCCCAGTGCTCACAGTCTCTGAAGTTCCCTGGAGATAGCACCCCACTTTTTTTTTTTGAGACATGTCTCCCTATGTAGTTCTGAACTCACTATGAAGTCCAGACTGGACTGGAACTTGCAGCAATCCTTCAGCCTTAACCTCCCAAATCCTGGGATTATAGCTGTGCACCACCATGCCTGGTTTAGACACCACCCTATTTTTTCAACCTCAGGGCCTTTGCACCTGCTGCCCACACTGCCTGGGATCTTTTCCCCCAGTCTTTGAAGCTGGATCTTTGTCACACAGACTTACAAGCTCTGTGGCCTCCTTCCTTCTGTGACTGTTTCATTTCCCTCCTTTTCTCTCACAGGGAACTCTCCCCAGCTCTGTCCATGTGCAGATGTGTTTGTTTTCCTATTTGCTGTTGGCTTCCCTTCTAGACTGGGGAGTGGATGACAGACAGCCTGGGACCTCATCTGCCCATGTGTCCAGGGTGTCCCTTGCTAACCCGTCCCAGCGTGAGACAGTCCCGTGAGCCTCACACTTGGGGCTCTCTCCATGGAGCGCCCTGGGGACAGGCAGCTGGGCCACCCCTTAGGCGCCTCAGGGCCACCTGGACCTGTTCCATCCCCTGAAACACCTTCCCCCTGGAAGAGTAGGAGGCAGAACGGGGACCCCATGAAGTCACGGGGGTGGAGTGGTTGCAACATTTACTCACTGGTTCTTTACGGAGCCACCTGAGAAGCCAGCAGCACACTCAGAGCCACACAGCCAGGGAGCAGCGGTCCCCAGGCTGCGGTCCCGTCTCTTGGCCACCAGATAGAAGGGAGTTTGAGGTGCAGCTTAGTGCTTCGTGCCTGCTTCGTGGAGCCTCACTTTACCCATCTGGGAAATGGGTGTGACACCTGAGGAACCATGGTGTGTGCAAGGCTCCCGGTGTCACCAGCACAGGTGTCAGTGGACACCAGCGCGTGAGCTGCGGGGCCCCTGCTGGTGAAGGAAGGATGCAGGTCTTGTAGGGGGGCCTCACAGCTCTCTGCTCTCATGGTGCCTCCGTCTCCAGGCCGTGGGGTCCCCTGCAGGAGGGACCCTCAAGCCTGGAGCCAGGGCTGTGCCTTGACAGAGATGGCTGGAGACCGAGAGCCCCGCAGCGCTTCCCAGGCTGGGCTGTGTGATGCCTGGCACAGCACCCTGTCCCCACCAGCTGGCTCCCCCTGGGCCCCCGGGCAGCAGGGCGGAGGGAGCAGGGGGGTCAGCACCAGGGTGTGGCATAGACTGCTCTGCCAAGCTAGGAGGGGTGGAGGCCGCCGGGACCCTTGGAAAGGACTTGGGGGACAGGTGTGGGCTTCCTCAGCCTGAGTAGGCACTAACCGTGCCCCTCAGGGGGTGTGGGGTGTGAGTCTGGGGTCCTCCGGGCAGCGCCTGCTGGCTCCGGCTCCCTCTGGCCCATCTGGGGCTCAGTTTACCCATCACAGATGTTCATTCATTCATTCATTCATTCACTCACTCAGCAAGTCTCATTGGTCACATCCTCCGAGTCCCCCAAGGCTGTGGCAGCATCTGCTCGCTGCCCCAGCTGCCCGCACAGCCGCCTGGGGGAGGGGCTGTGGTCCCCAAGGGCCTGGCACCAGGCCTGGCCCGGGAATGCGGGCTTAGATGGTTGAAGACGCTGCTGGGTAGCCCGGGTGGGGGCCGCTGCGCCAGCCAGGAAGCAGTCAGAGCGGCTGTGCCCTGGGGGCTCCGTGTTCAGGACACGTGATGTCCTTCTGTCCTCCGTGTTCAGGGCAGGTGATGTCCTTCTGTCCTCAGCAGGGCTGGACCCTCCTTCGAGGTCCCGACCCTCCCAGGGTGTGTGGGGTCGCTGGTGGGGCTGTTGTTACACAGGCAGGGCTGGGCTGGGCTGCTGGTCCATCCTGCCCTGGTCTGCCTCACAGACAGACAGACAGACACAGGCAGACAGACAGACAGGCAGGCAAGTGGACAGACAGACACAGGCAGGCACAGGCAGACAGGCAGGTGGATGGGAAGCGGCCCCCGGGTGTGGACGAGTGATACCTTGGCTTGGCCCCGCTGACCCCTCAGGCCCTGCCCACGTGGCCCGCACTCGCCCCAGCCCTCACCTGGCCCCGGAGACCGGCCCTCAGCAGGGAAGGGTGGCTGATGTTGCTCTGCTTCCCGCTGGCCTTTCTGCCAGGTGCCTTCGGGGGGTGGGGTATGGGCTGGGGAAGGTTTGGGGACACCTGGCCTCACCCCTCCTCTGTCGGTTGTCCCCAGCTCCGTCCCTGGTCCGCCTGCCTCTGTGGCCTCCTTTGCTGCCCTCGCAGGGCCTGCACCTGGCCCGTTCCTCCTGCGCCCCCTCCACCCCTCTGTCTGCTCCCTGGGACTCTCTTCCCCCGCTGTGACTGGGGGCAGGGCTGTTCTCAGGGGGCCTCTGACCACTGTGGCCTGCCTGGCACCTTGATTACAGACCAAGCACTTCCTGGTGGGCACCCACTCCCAGAACCAGCGCCCTGACTCGGGGTGTCCCCTTTCACATAGCCCGGGGCACCCCCTTCCGTCCGGGCACGGCGCTGGCTGCTGCCTCACTCCCCTGCTCCATCCCAGGGCCCGGGGGTCTCTCGGCAGGGGCTCAGCAACAGCAGCAGCCTCCGGGGTGCCGTGGGAGGCGGGGCTGGGTTCTCTGTCCACTCCCTTCCCGCCCTCATTCCTAGGCCTTGGGTCCCTCTGGGCCTCAGTTTTCCCTGGGGTGTGCTGAGCAGCTACTCTGTGCAGATGGGTAGGGACAGGTCACTGCCGTGCCCTGGCCTGCAGTGCCCCAGTGTGGGGAGGCCTTCTGGTGGGGCCCGGTGCCTGAGCGCTGCTGTCTCCAGGGCAGTGTGGTTTGTGGCTGGGACAAGGGGACAGCGTTGGCCCTGCCAGGCCCTGGACTGGGTGCAGGGGTGTGTGTGTGTGAGAGCATGTGTGTACAGCTGTCACCAAGCCTCTCTTTTGCTTCAGACTGAGTGGCATGGAGCTTGCTGTCCTGCCTTGGAGGCTGCTGGGGCCCAGGGTCACCGTGGGCCGGGCCGTGACAGCAGCGGGGCTGGGGCTGCAGCTGGAGGGGCTGTGAGAAGTGTCAAGTGCCTTGTAAGTGCTTTGATTTTCTTAAATTGCTCAAGTGGTTTCTTAAGATGGCACTGACTATCCCAGGGACAGACATAAAATCAATTAGGAAAGCGCAAACCAGCTGGACCTGGGAGAGGAGCCCGCATACCTGCCTGCCCCCCCTGCCTGGGACGGTCTGTCCCCTCCTCAGCCCTGCTCCAGCTGTGCTGGCCTCGGGCTCTGCTTCTCTCTCCAGCTCTCCCACAGAGGCCTTGAGATCATGGTGAGCCTCCTGCCTCAGCCTCCCAGCTGTGCTGGGGTTACAGGCCCGTGCCACCCTGCCGGCCTGTGGCCTTCTTTGAATACAGCAGGGGAGAGCCCCGGTGCTCTAACCTGGCTCAGTGTTTAAGGTTCTCAAGGACGCGGCTGGGCCCCTTCCAGCGAGACCTCAGCCCTGCAGTGACAGGCTGAGGGCTGCATGCTCGCTCCCCTCTCCCAGCCCTGCTTGGTGGCCCTGTGGCCGGCCCTGGCCTGGCCTCTGCGTGGCCTTGTGTAGCAGGTCAGGAGTGTTGTCCCCCAGTCCTTCTGTGGATCCCACAGGACCCTGAGGGAAGAGCTGAGAGGTCTTTGTAACAGAGCTGACATCTGTTCCTGAGAGCAGGAGCCGGGCGCTTGCACACCAGTGTCCCTCACCCCTGGTGTCACCTGGTGTCCCCATGCCCCATGTGTTTGCATGGTAGTGTTTATCGAGGATCCGCCTCAGGCCCCCGCGTTGCTACGGAACAGGGAGCGGCCCCTAGCTCTGTCTGTTTCTGGCTCGGATATGGTCTGCACACTTTATGATCACCGTGGTGCTTGTCACCTGTGTGTGGCCTGGGCCTACACCGGTGGCATCTGGGTATTTTTTAGAAACCACTAAAAAATAGTGCAGGGCCTGGTGGGGAGTGGGCGCTATCCCCACGGTCACAGGAGCCTCAGCTCATGTCACCTGTAGCATGGCCAGGACAGCCGCTCTGTTTTACAGGAGAAATCAGAGGCCCGGAGAAGGTACTGTGCTGGAGGCCAGCCAGGCAGCAAGGAGCACAGTGGGGCTTAGTGTCGGGGCCTGGACCCTGGGCCGGAGCTCTGCTCCTCTCCTGCCCGGAAGCCGCAGGCCCGGCCCTTCGGACCACGAGCCGCTCTTGGCGGGGAGCTGCGGTGGTGCGAAGATCCCGCAGCCCGCCCACCCTCCCTCCTGCCCTGTCCCTCTGAGCACCAGCCCCGCACTCTTCCTGTGGCCGAGGTTTATAAAAGCCAATCTGTTTGTCATGGTTTTGGATGAAAACAGAAGCATGAGGAGGAGACAAAGATTGCTCAATTACCCCACGTCCGCTGTAGTTACCCCACTGCCCGGGTCCTCCGTGGTGTCCACCACCTGTGGGGTTTGCAGCTGGGCAGCTCGTAGCCAGCATTTGTCTGCAGGCCACAGAGGTGAGCATCTCCCCATGTCCCAGATGCTCTCAGATGCGGTGCTTCGTGGTGACACAGTCACCCAGGGGGCCCTGGCGTCTCTGAGACACCATGGTCGCTGGGGGCCGCATGGCTGTGCGTCTGGGGGCCTCTCTCTCCCCAGTGGGGCCGGGAATGGGAGGCTCCCGAATTGGAACAGTTATCCCGGGAAAGCCAGGTGCTCAGGTAAGCGCCCCCAGCCTGGGCGGGGAGGTGGACGTGGCAGGTGGAGCATGGGAGGTGGAGCAGGTGTCCCTGGCGGTGCCGCCTGTGTGGGGTGTGGGGGCTCAGCCAAGGTGCGGAGGGGGGGCCGGCGCTGTGGCTTCACTTCACGCCTGCTGGGAGGACGAGCCCCAGAGCCCCGGAAATTAAGCTCAGGGATTTAAGTCAAATGTGTTGGCCGAGCGAGGTGGGTGGCTGGGAGCAGATCTCCCAGGAGCCGCGCGCTGTGGACAGGTGGCCGGCGTGGCAGGAGGGGGCTGGTCTTGGAAGCCCATTCAGGCCATGCCCAGCATGGCCACCCCTTCCTGCTGCAATCCCGGGCCTCTCTCCAGGTCCCCCGCCTCCATCTGCCAACCTGCACACCCAGTGGCCCCCAGAGAGCTGCCCCTGCAGGACACTGTCCCCCTCCCTGCTCCTGTGCGTCTTTGAACAGTGAGGTGTGACTCGCACATGCGGCAGGAAACACATCTCGGGTCCCCATAGAGCTGTTAGCATGTGTCTCTGAGTGACCCCAACACGGCACTTTCAGTGCCCCAGAGCCCCCGAGCCCCTCCCGGCCAGCACCCCTGTCTCCCGCCGTGTCTGCGGCCCGGCTTCCCCCAGTGGCATCGATCTGATTTCTGTTTCCGGGCATGAGCACCGCTCTCCGGAGGCCGCTTCTGCTTGCCTTGGCTGCAAGGGTCCAGCCGGGGGCGTCGGGGCCGGCGGCTCGCTCCTGTTTCTTCCTCTGTACTATTCCGTCATGTCCCTCTTTGCACGAGTTCATCATTTATTTATCTGCCTTGCTGCCGCTGGACACGGGCTGAATCAGAGTTTGGCTGTTACAGGTTAGGTTGGGCTCGGCTGTGGCGGACATGTCTCTTGGGGGACGCGAACCCTCACTGCTGGTGTGTGCCTGCATGCATTTGCGCAGGACTTCAGGCGCAGGGGTTTGTGAGCCCAGTGGACAGGGCATCAGCGCTGCGGTTAGGCTGGGTCTCTTGTCTGCCTGGGTTTGGTGCTTAGAGAGAGAAACGGTTGAAGTACTGGGAGTCTGGCGTGGGCCAGCTGATGTGAGCCGCCCTCCGGCCTCCCCAGCCCTGCCATCCACGCAGGGAAACTGAGGCTCCTCTGGAAGGCGGTGGGGTGCAGCGCCTCCCCCCCTAGCCTGCACGCGCTCCCCAGTGGCAGCGGCCTGTGTTTGCTGTCACTGCTCTTTCTCAGCTCGCCCACTTGGCTCTCGCTGGGCCTCGTATCTGGTCTGGGGGCCACCGCGTGAAATCCCGTGGTGACCCACTTATCTCGCGGCCCAGCCAGCTCCGAAGGATCCTAGTCAGCATTTGTCATCTGGAGTCTGCCCCAGAATCGAGGACACCCAGGTTGGCGTAGGACACGCTGTCTTCTGGCGTAGCTGATGTGGACCCTTGCAGATGCTGGCCGGGCCACTGTCACCTGCACTCTCTGAGTGACAAGCAGGGTGCTCAGACAGGCGCTGTGAGGTTTCCGGGTTCCTGGTTCCTCTGAACCCCAGGAGCCTGACCCAGAGAGTGGCAGTGTCTTAGGGAGGCCAGGGCAGGCCGGGGTTGGAGGGAGGCCAGGAGCCCTGCAAAGCTGGTCCTGGGCCCCTTGGGAGACCAGAAGGCTCTTTCACCCCATCGATTGGCTAAATGGTCTTTGAGAGGCCAGAAAGGTTTGCCAGAGTGGGGGGGGGGCGGGGCCGCTCTGGGTCAGAGTTTACCCCGGCCCCGGCGGCTGCTGTCCGCGGTCCTGAAGCCGGATTCCCGCGGGAGGCCAGGAAGGGCCGCGGTCCAGCAGCAGTGACCTCGAGTCGCACCGCTGCCATTTGCGCTGGAAGCGCGCATGTGGCCGGGCAGACGGCGCGGGCGCCTTGATATTTTAATTGAAGCCTGGAGACACGTTTGCTCTCTCTGCTGCGCTAACAATGTACGCAATAAATAATTCAGCGGAGCCTGTGTTGTGCTGTCCTCGCCCGTGGGGGCGGCCACACGCGCGCTCACACACGGCACGCCGCGGGGCGGGCCGGGAGCTCCGGTGCAGGCTGGTGGTGGCACCGACACTGGAGACAGCGCTTCCATTTCCAAAGGGCCCTGGCTCCGCTGGGCCCTGGCGACTTGGTTCCCCCGCAGCCACCCCAGAGCAGAGATTAGCAGAACTCGGGTGATGGCTCCTGGGTGCAGCGGTTAAGAGGCACTTAAAGGTCCATTTGTCCTTGGAGCAGCCTGAAATGCCAGCGACCTGGAGGAAGGGACCCTGCTGATGGCACGTTCCCCGGGCTGTGACAGAGCAGGTTCCCTATCACTCAGCAAGTATTTTTGGAGCTGTGAGTTGGTGCGGGGGGGTGGGGGTGGCACAGAGGTTGCCAGGGTGAATAAATCTGGCTGGGGAGGAGGGGGGAGCATGTGATTGGTAACTGCTCAAGTAGGGGCAAAGCGAGGGCCTGAGAGGGCCTGAGACTCAGGAGGGGCAGGTCCGACGATGAGGGGTGCATGGCCATGGCGCGGCTCCCAGGAAGAGGTGGCTGGGGTCTTGTGGGCACAGAGGGAGCCATGACCGTGCTCCCAGCAGAGGGGGACAGGACCTCTCGGTGTCAGGGTGGGTGTGGGGGGAGTGGAGGGGGCTCGGGCCTGGCTCCTGCCGTGGTGCGTGGCTGAGCTTGGGGTTAGATGTACTCCAGGGCGAGGCTCCGAGAGCAATTAGGAGACCCATGGGAAGCTTGACTGGAGGCGGCAGAAGCTTGTCTTGAAGATGACCTTAAACGGAGTGACATTCATTCACTCAATCGGGGTGTAGGGGAGTATTTTTTATGTGCCAGATATTGGCCCAGGTTGTCCTGCAGCAGTTGACAAAAGCCACGCAGTCCTTGCCCTCATGGACTGAGCTTGTGGAGGGTGAGGGCCCAGAACATGGTTAGTGATGATGCCAGCGCTGGAAGGTTGGGGTTTAGAGAAAGGTTCAGGGAGAGAAGAGCTCATTATGGATGAGGCCTGCACCTAGACCCAGGTCGGTGAGGCAGGAAGCCAGGGGCTGGATGACATTTTAGAAGGCAGTACAGCCTGTGCAAAGGCCCTGAGGCAGGGATGTGCTTTGCCCATTTCAGGAACGATAGGAGGCTGTTCAGAGAGCAGGGGACAAAGTGGCAGCAGGGACTAGATCAGCAGACCCACATGGCTCCTGAAGGACCTTGACTTTGACCTCAGGACCAGGGATGGTCTTTGGTGGCTTTGAAGCACGGAGAGGCCCTCTGTGGCTGCCACGTGAACAGCTACATGGAGCTGTGTTTGTAGCACCCTCTTTTCTCCCTGCCTTCTCCTCCCCCTTGTCCTGGGGGTCACAGGTCCCAGCCCAGCTGCATAGCAGGTGGCCTCCGGGGCCTTGGTAATTCTGCAGAGCCCGCGTCCCCAGCTCTGGTACCTCCCGCTGCTGCTAGGTAGACCCTGCCCAGGGCCCTCTCTGAGCCTGTTTCCCTCTGCCACACAGTGGGCCTGGTGACAGGCGGCGTCCAGTAGGAGGGGGGCCCTGGCAGCTCTGCCGTGCCGGCCCTGAGGGGTGAAGGGGATGCTGAGTGTGTCTGCTCTGGGAGCTGTGGCCCCGGGAGTGGCCCTGCCTGTGCGAAAGCAGACATGGATCCAAGGATCACACAGGAGAGTCTGGGGCAGAGTCACCGGGTGGGGTGCACCAGTGGCCGGAGCGGGGTGCCTGGGCTGGGATTAGGGGCTGATGCCTGATTCCTGGGAATTCCAGAGACACTGGCAGGTCCCTGCCCACTCTCCCTCCTGGGGGAAGTGGGGAGCTGCCTGCCCCAACCAGGGGTGTGCTGGTGGCGGGGCTCCTCCAGGGGGACGGAGCAGCTGATGCTTATAGAGCTGTGTGGGGCGGGGGGTGGGGGCCTGTTGAGTTTCATTCCGTGTTTCGTCGTCCGTTGGATAAACAGCCTTCATTAAGATGGGAACTGGGGGAGGGGCAGGGAGAACTTTGATTACTTTCGAGCTGGGTTCATTTGCTAATTTTCTTCCTGTTCAGCAGGATTATTAAATTAAATTACAGATGCTGCCACATCTTTCCTGGGCCGGAGTGGGGCCCACAGGGAGCCTTGCGGGTCTCAGCAGTGCAGCCCTTAGGAGCAGCTGGGGCGCAGGGGAGGGATCCCCGCTTCCCTGGAGAAGGTCCTTGTTGCTGGTTGAAGGCCCCATGGGAGATTTGGATGCCAGGACAGGGACAGCGTCACCACCTGCTTGCAGGGCGCGGCAGAGTTCCGGCTGCTTGTGGGCCAGTGAGGGCTGGGGGTTGCGAGCACTGCTCTGCGCCCGCAGCGCGCTGTCTGGGCTTCCCTGAGTCGCTGTGCAGCATGTGTGTTTGCGCTGTGGGGTGTGTCTCTCTCTGTGTGCACTGAGAGCGTGTGTCCAGGAAGTCCGCGTAGGGTGCAGGGGGCCCTGTATGCTTGTGCACGCCTGTGTGAGGCTGTCCCTAAGTTTCCCGAGTGCTGGGCGCACAGGAATGGACCCGCCTGCCTCGGGCGCCCTCGTGTGCCTCTGTGCGTGCCGGGGTGTGTGTACTGAGGGTGTGGAGGGGTGCCTTGAGTGTGCTCGTGTGTTCTCCTTTCAGGGCTTGTCTGGCGGTGTGAGCGCGTGTGGCTTCTGGCACGCGTGTCGGATACGTGAGTGATGCGTGGCCCTCATCAGCTCGTGCCCAGCCTGGGCGGACTCCGTTACTGCCCTGGCCTCAGCAGCCCTGAGGGTGCCAGACTTGTTTCCACCTCTGCTTGGCTCCCTGCTGCCCTGGCCCAGTGCCCATCTCTGGCTTTGTGGGGGATTCAGGGCTTTGTGGGGGATTCAAGGGCTTTGTGGGAGAGTCAAGGGCTTTGTGGGAGGGGCAGGACAGGGAGGAGGGGCCAGCGCCCTGGGCTGTCCCTCTCTACATGAGGTGTCAGCTCAGGTCACAGCTGCTGGACACGGGACACACTGGTCCCTGATAGGGAGCCCGTGCCGCCTCCTCCCAGCTCCTCGTTGTCTGGACAGAGGTGGTCCCCGGAGGGAGGCCGGTGGCCCTCGGTGTCGCTGGGCCCAGCGTTAAGCAGCAGCGTGTTTCCCCGGGAATCTGCGGGGCCTCGTCTCTAAGGTGTGGACAGCGGGACCTCCGCTGGGGGAGGAAGCGAGAATGCAGGGATCGAGGGCTCTGTCACCATGTGGTCCAGGGGGAGGCAGCCTAGGGTGACCTCAGGATGTGTTCTGGGGGGGCCCGAGGTGGGCAGGGGTAGAGCGGTACAGGTGCACCGCGAGGAGCAAGCTACGGGGGTGTCCTCAACTCGGTCAGGGCCTGTCCTGTCCCCTGCCGTGTTGCCGGGTCTGGTGCACCGTGGGCGTGGGGGATGTGGCACCAAGCTGAGTGGACATTTGGAGCTCCTGCCGAGGGGAGAAGTTGGTTCCGGGCGGGCGCATGGGCTGGCCCACAAGTACAGCGCGTGTTTGTTGCAGCGGAAGACAGCTAGCTTGTCACGCGTGCCCCTCGCTTCAAACACACTTATCCCGTCACTCTTGCTACTTTTCACGTTTAGTTGTTTAGATAGGATCTCACTGTGTAGCCCAGGCTGGCCTTGAACTTGCATTGATCCTCCTGCCTCAGCCTCCCAAGTTGGGGGTTGCAGGCCTGTGGACGCCCGGCTGGCTGCTCTTCCCGCTTTCTGAAGCAGTTCTGGGGGACCTCTTTCGGGAGCGTCTGGAGGGGGTATGGCCAGCGGTACAGCAGGTGCTGCGGCTGAGCAGGCTGAGCACCGTCTCACAGACAGGCAGCTCTGAGCACGCGGCGCCTTGGTCTCCGGGTCCGGCACCATGCGGTTCCCTGCCGGTCCTCGAAGTCAGGACCACCATGGAGGGGGACCCTGAATTAGAAGTCAGGACACAGTGGCAGCTGTGGCAGCCCAACTGAAGACACAGAAGGGGGAGCCAGGGCCATGTCAGACGTGGGCTGGCACGGGGGGACTTGGGGGGCTGGTGGCAAAGAATCTTTTACTGCAATAGAGTTTTCTTACAAACTGTAAACACTGCTGTGTTTTCTGATCATGGCTCCTGCACCCCACGACATATCTGCCCCCCGGCAGCAGGGGCTGGGGTGTTTTGGGGGTCACAGGTCCGAGGAGGCAGCACACAAGGTCCCGGGGTGGGAGGTTTGAACCAATGCGTCCTCTTGAGGTGGGGGTGGGGCACCTTGGCAGGTGGTGCCCACCTTGATGATGCCACCCGTGTGGGTACCACATCCTCCACTCCTCCTGCAGCCAGGTGCTGGTACCGCTGCCCACGACAGGTGAGGGGACCAGCCCAGTCACCCCCATGTGGTTTGTCACATGGCGAGGGGACAGATGGGGACTCAGGTCCTTTCCCTGGGGCCTTGGGGACTCTCAGGGGTAGGAGGGAGCCGGGCTGCTGGCCCTGGAGAACCCGCTGGCCTTGTTCCTGGCTCCCTGGCTGCTGGTGGGCTCAGAGGTCAGGAAGGGCTCCAAGTTTGGTCACAGGAGGACCCTTGGGAGCTGGAGGGCATGTGTATGGGGGGGGGTCACATTTCTGAATCTTGGTAGCCAGTGACCTCTCACGGGGACTACAGCACCTCCCTCTTCAGCTTGTGGTCGCCATCTCTGGGTTTTTGTCTTCAGTGCCTTGAATCGGCTATGGGTTCTTGGCCTCAGGACCTTTGCATCTGCTGCCCCCTTCTGCTTTCTCCTCACCTGGTGAC
Organism: Hydrochoerus hydrochaeris; assembly: GCA_004027455.1. Lineage (NCBI taxonomy): Eukaryota > Metazoa > Chordata > Mammalia > Rodentia > Hydrochaeridae > Hydrochoerus > Hydrochoerus hydrochaeris. The sequence continues at coordinate 37,030 of PVLA01010176.1, read as the reverse complement.
TGTCTGTGTTATTCAGCTGTCAGTTTAACGTCCCCTTCTTGGCCACTCGGGCAGACCCATACTCTCCCTTCTGCTGTCCCAGCCCCAGCACATCTGAGGCTGAGCTCCTGCGGTGTGGGTGTGCGTGCAGGGCTGGGGCTGTGTCTCCCCAGGCCTCGGCTCCCTCCAGGGCGGGCTCTGTCTGCTCCTGTGCGCTGTGGCATCCTGGCGCCTACCAGGGTGCTGGATGCGCAGGGGACAGCACGATGCAAGGTGTGAGTGAACGGTAGGGCGAGTGTTTGGGTGCAAGGCCGTTCCTTGCAGCGGGCGCACAGCACCCCGCACCTCCCCGGCCTCAGACGCGCCTTCCTGTCACCTCGCCCCTTTCCAGGGCTGCCTGCGTGAAGCCTCTCTCACGTGGTGCTGTCATGGCTGCCTTGTTTCCCTGAACTGATGCCAGACTTTCCCCTTCGTGGTCCTCTGACTGGAGGAGAGCAGGGACCGCACAGCACGGCCCGAGAGCAGGGGTGTGGGGACCCTGCGGAGCTGGCTGCTTCCCCATAGCATGAAGACCCGCACGGACGGGGCGTCTGGAGCCGCCACGGGGAGCGTGGAGGGCGGTGGGATGATGCGTCTGAAGTGGGGCGGCTGTAGGGCGTGTGGGAGGCCGCGGAGGCGCCTGGAGGGGCTGGGGGCTGCCCGGGCGGAGCAGGTCCTGGCTGGGATCTGGGTCAAGCTCCGAGTAGAGCCAGCGGTGGGCGCACAGCAGGCCCTGGGTGAGAACTGGGCTGCACAGCAGGGAGCCTGGGGGTTCTCCGTGGAGTCTGGAGGGGACTGCAAATGCCGCTGCAGAGTAGGGGCCACTGGCAGGCGCGCCCCACTTTGCCTGCCCAGGGCTCCTTTGTGGAAGCCCCTAGAGCCCCACGGGGCCTCCCCGCTGCCTGCCTGGGTGGCCAGGCGGGCTTGACCCGGCCGTGAAATAAATCACAGTGTGACGGCTATGTGACTTTTATCGGCTCATGTGCTCGATAATGTTAACCCACCCATTATATCACCTCCCGTTAACACAGCGCCGCATGTCACCGCACCGCACATCAGCACGCCTCGCGGCCTGGCGGGCGCTGCGGTCCTTCCTCCAAGGCCCTGCCCGGCTGGCCCAGAGCTGGGTGTCAGCACACGGGGACAACTGCCTGCTGGGTTTGTGGGAGAGTCTCTCAGAGGCCACCAACCCCCTGCACAGGCCCCTTCCTGGGAGCTGCGCCCCCTAAACAGATAGAGAAACCAAGGCACGGGGGAGTGGGTGGGCAGGGTCAGGAGCAGGGACCCCTGCTCCCCACGGCTGCTTCTGGGCTGTGGTGCCAGGTGGGGAACAGGGTGGAGCTGCACAGATGTGGGTTCAAACCCCTCTTCACCCAGCTTGTGGCCTGCACCTGCTGCCCAGCCCGCTGCCCGGCTTGCTGCATGGTCCCGAAGCCACCCGGATGGTGCCTCACTCCAGGGGCCGCCTCTCGCCTGTCCAGAGTGGTGAGGATGGCAATCAGGTGCCACCTGCTGATGCCGCTGCCCGCCGTGGGGCTTCTCACTCTCCTGGCAGGCTCCTTATCACCATCCTGCTGTGGGACCCTCAGGGAACTTCATAATGCCCGGATCCTCGCCAAGGGGCCCGCTTGACAGGTGAGGGGACAGAAGCCCCAAATCACAGCCCAGTTCCTCACCCCTGGGAGTTTGGGCTTCGAGGCCTCCATGGACAAGGGCTGCAGGACTGGGGCTGCGGGGCTGCAGCTCCGTCTCTACTTCCCATCAGGCCTTGGGCCCCTCCCGCCACCTGCTGCCCCCCTGCTGCCCGTGCTGTCACTCTTGACAAGGTGCCAGATCAGCCTGTAAAACCCGTGAAAGAAGAGTCATTTACGCTGAGGAAATAGGGCAAGCGCTGAGCGTCTCATGCCCCCGCCTGCCAGTCCTGCCCCCGCTGTCCCCTGCGGCTTCGTTGGCCACCTTTTGTCCTGGGCGCTGCACCCCACGCCCCTCTGTTCTCCTGCAGCCTCGGCTGAGGGGGTTTCCTGGGCCACAGACACAGATGGGGTTTAAAAGGGGGGTCGAGGACTGAGGAAAGCACCATGTGGCGGTGTGGGGAGGGGGGTATTTGTGGAAAAGCCTGGCGGGCACCTTCTGGTTCTCTCCTGGAAAGCGTAATCAGAGCAGGCCTGGAACTCAATCCGGGTATCACTGGTGGCCCTGATGCGGGGCCGGGAGTGTACAGGGTGGGCCACAGAGGTGGCATGGGTCAGGCCCACCAGGCCTCCTTCAGGGGTTCCCTGGACGTCTCAGGGAGACAGTGCAGCAGGGCCCTGGACAGTGAGGGACAGCGGGACCTGGGAGGGAGGGGGAGATTTCAGAGCCCCTCCTACTGCTGGCCCCCACAGAGTGTCCACCCCGTGTAAATCAGCTCAGAGCTGACCAGCTCCTCTTGGAGCGTGGCGGGCAGCCTCGGTTTCCCTTCTGTTTAAGTTGCAGCACTACGGTGCTTGTCCCATCGGCAGGGACAGCAGTGTCCCCTCCCACTGCTGCGTGCTGGCCCCCAGCCCAGGCATCTGAGGACACATGGGAGGCTCAGGCTCACGAAGCCCCCCACCAGTGTCTCGGGGAGCTGGGGTAGAGTCAGTACTGGAGACGGTGCCTTAGGAAGCAGCAGAGGCTTTGGGGTGCAGGGGGGCAGGTGGCTCGGTGTTACCCGTGGGACAGGGTGGGGGCTGGTGTGGCAGGGGTGTCAGAGGGCCCGAGACAGGCACAGGTCGGAGGGGCCCTGTGTGATCATGACAGGCATTCACTTGTGCGAGCCTGAAGGCCCCCCACTGTCAGGGGGGCGGCCCGGTTCACCTCTGCCTTCTGCCCGCTGTAAATGCCCCATTCCTGGCAGCAGGACAGTGCTGGTACTGCCCTGGCCACTTCCAAGACCAAAGGGAGGCTGTTTGTGCCAGTGAGGGGCACCACCTGGCCAAGGCTGGGGTGAGGGAGGTGCCACAGGGCCCTCCTGGACCACGTGGCACTCAGGGAAGTCAGGGGCCCGTGGCAGCCGCTGGATACTAATGAAAGCTCGGCTCCGAAAGGCTGGATGACAGGATTTCTAATTAAATCAATTTCATCTCGTTGGAGAGTCGGAGGTTTGTGTATGATGAGCGTGCGATTAATAATTATGCTTAGAAATTAGCGGTTCCTCGAAGCAGAGCCGTTTGCACAACCCTCGAGGGGCCCGGCCCTCACCCCTGCCCTGCCCTGCCCTATGTGTTGGGGGGACAATGGGCCACTCCAGCTCACGGTGGCCGCCGGCAGAGGAAGCTGGGCCCCTGGGATCTGCACCACAGGAGACGTGGGTGGCCCCTGGTGACCAGAGACCGCAGCCTCGCCCTCACCCTCGGGTCCACATGTCTCCTGGGCTCGAATTTGAGCTCAGCCACTCACTCACCAGCTGTGTGACCCTGCACAAGTTCCTTGGCCTCTCTGTGCCTCAGTTTCATGCAGAAGACCTGCTTCGCAGAGTGCCTGTGCCGTCAGAGGCGTTTGGAGTCTGCATCCTGGGGCAGCAGTGAGCACCCAGGAGGCGCTTGCTATGCTGTGGCGCCGACCGCACGCGTGTGCTGAGTCCCGCTCAGGCCATCGGGCTGGGGAGAGGGCGGCTCTGTCCCATCATGGTGCTGAGGTTGGGCCCCATGAGCCCCTGCCTCCTGGCTGACCCAGTGGTAGAGGAGCGGGGACCTGCAGTCACGTGTGGAGGCCCCGGGAATGTGCATTTTGGAGCAGCACCTGCTTTGGGCCTTTGGTTGAGGGGCGCTTTTTTTTTTTTTTTTTGGTCTTTTTGAGACAGGGTCTCGCTCTGTGGTTCAGGCTGGCCTTGAGCTCACTTTGTAGCCCAGGCTGGTCTCGAACTTGCAAAGATCCTCCTGCCTCAGCCTCCCGAGTGCTGAGATTACAGGTGTGAGCCACCGTGCCTGGCAAGGTGCTCTCTTCTTACTGATTCACCCTGAGAACCCCCTGCACCAACGCTGCAGTTCCTGCCTGCTCCCCTGCTCCTGAGACGCTGTGGAGCTCATAGCAGGCGCTTGGTGAATCCCTGCTGACCGTCACCAGGGCGCTGGAGGGGATGCAGGGGACCCTGAGTGCGTGGGGGCGGGGCTGGTAGCTGAAGGAGCAGCTGACGTGGAGGGGCCAAGGGGGTCCTTAGGAGTGGCCTGTGTGAACCCCAGGTCTGAGGGGACATGGCCCACATTCTGTGGGCCGCTCCAGTGGGCATGGGGAAGGTGGCTGTCGGTGGAGACGGGTCCCCCATGTGCAGCCCTTGAGGAGACCCCATGACCCCTGGGGGCGGCCTGGTCCCCCTACCCAGGCTGCCCCACTTCCCCGGTCCCTGGGAACTGGTGCGGAGGGTGTGGGTGCACGGGGCTGCCCAGGCTCCTTGGGCTCTGTGCCAGCTATGGCTGGGCGGGCCGGGGCCCTGCTGTCCTCTGGGCCCACTGCGCCCCTCTGCTGTGTCCTGCCCTCTGGCTGCCCTCCCAGCCTCTCTCCTCATACCGCCGTTTCTCCTCTTCCACCTCCAGCTTCGGGAGCAGTCTGTCCACACTGCAGCTTCCCTGTCCCCCTCCATGTGTCCCACGGTCCAGGACCCCTGGCTTGTCACCGCTGGCCCTGCCTGGTCCCCTTTCCAGCCTCCCTGCACCCGTGTTTTCCTCCCACCTCCTGGGATCCTTCCTTTGAGGTCCCCAGTCCTCCATGCCTGGCCGTCTTCCTTCCCTTTCTCAGTCTCCCTGGCCAGTGTCCCCGTGCTGCCCTCAGTGGCCACAGCTTCTGAGGCACGGTGGCCTCCATCTCCACTGTCCCCCACCCCTGCCTGCTGCAAACCCATGGCTCCTGTGGCCACCATGCCGCCTCACTCAATGTCCTGGCACCTCGGACTCCTCCAGGGACCTACTTGCCTGTCTGTCCTGCCTCAGCCTCCCCTTGGGACTCATCTCCAAGCCTGAAACAGCAGTCATTAGGCCTTTGTGTAACTGGTGATCCATCCCCACCTGCTGGGCGTCCCCCAGGTTCCTCAGTCTTTGCCTCAGCCCCAGGTCCCAGTGCCCGATGCCTTCCACTGGGCAGCTGGGCCTGCCCTGTACCTTCAGGCCAGCTGCAAGCTGCCGGCTCCCAGGTCCTGGGTGGGGGCTGCTTCTCCTGCGTCCTCTGCCAGTGCCTCGCCCCTTAGCTGCAGCACCCCCTGTTTCTGGAAGGAGATTCGTGCCAGGAAGTGCGTGTATCAGTGTGGTCAGGGTGGGGGCAGCACCCTTGGGAGCTGGGGCTGCTCTGGGGGGTGCGGGGGGGGTGCGGCATCCTTTGGGAAGGCCAGCCCCAGCTACAGGGTCCCTGAGTTGCACCCTGCCTCGGAGTGCCCGGGTGGACATGGGGCAGGAGGGTGCTCTGTGGTTAGGGGCCCCGTGCTGGGGACAGGAGCCTGTGTCTGTCCGGCCTCCGACCCTGCTCACCAGGCCTGCGTCCAGGCTGTGGAGAGGAAGGACTTCTCGGCCGCCCCTGCGCCCCTGCCCGGGCCACCAGGCCTCCCTGCTGGGTAGGGAGAGCGGCAGTCTCTGCTTGGCCTCCGCCGAGCTGCACAGGAAGGAGCCCAGGCCGAGGGGGGGCCGTGGAGACAGGGATGGCTTCGTAGCAACAGAGGTGCCGCTGGGGACAGAGGACGGACAGATGACCCCCCCGACACCACGCCTCCACCTGCTGGCCAAGCCATCTCCCCCGCCTGGTCTCTGGTCTTCAGCTCTGTGGGGGATGGAGACGCCCAGATGCAGGGGAGAGAGACAGAGAGATAGAGAGGGAAAACGGAGACAGGGACAGAGGGACAGAGGGACACATGCACACAGAAAGGTGTCTGCGAACAGTTGGTCCCAGGCTGCCCTCACAGGGTCCCCTTTGCTGCTCCGCAGTGCCCGCGAGGGGAGGCCGTGTCCGGGGTGGGCTGGGCCGGGGCGTCCCATGCCAGCTCAGTGGGCGAGGTTGGGGTGTGTTGTGCGGTGCCAGCCGCCCCCCTCAGCCGCCCCTCTCCCCCCCAGATCCCCCAGATCAGCTACGCCTCCACGGCCCCTGACCTGAGCGACAACAGCCGCTACGACTTCTTCTCCCGCGTGGTGCCCTCGGACACGTACCAGGCGCAGGCCATGGTGGACATCGTCCGCGCCCTCAAGTGGAACTACGTGTCCACGCTGGCCTCGGAGGGCAGCTACGGTGAGAGCGGGGTGGAGGCCTTCATCCAGAGGTCCCGTGAGGACGGTGAGTAGGGCAGGGGTGTGCAGCCCCAGGGAGCTCGCGGGGCTCGGTCCCTCGTCTGGCCTCGGGTCCGGCCCTGAGTGACCCTGCGGGTGTGGCAGCGGTGCGGGGACTGCCGGGCCTGTGTCTCCCGTGGGAACCCTCGGGAGGAGGGAAGGGGGTGCGAGGCCCAGGGCCCAGGGCTGGCTCTTGGGGGAGGGGCGTTGGTGGGGGGCAGGGGAGCCCCCAAAGCTAAGCTGTCTGGGGCCGAGGAGACGGGCTATAGACGGCGCCTCGTGTGTGGCTGGGTCCTGCTGGTTTGGGCTGTGGCGCAGGCGTCCTGGGGTGGCAGGGTGGGGGGCAGGGAGGGTGTGCCTCTCCCCCCTGGTGGTTCAGTCCCTGTGAAGCACCCCCCGCCCCGCCCTGGCTCCAGGGTGCGCTGCACCTCGGGTTGGGACTCTAACGCTTCTCCATGGCTGGCAGAGGTGACGCCCCCCAGGTATCATCCAGCTGTAACCAGAAGCCATTTAGTTGTTCTGGGAACTGTTGGGTGCTGGCAGCCTGTGGCGGGTGGTGGGGAGCGGGGTGTCAGAGGCACAGAGGACAGGCCGGACCTGTCCCGCCGTGAGGCACCTGGAGTGTAGCCCCTGCTCCCATGCCCAGCAGCCCTGTGTCCCTCCCTCTGCCCCTGCCCTGCACTGCCTGAGCCTTTCCTCCCACTGTCGCCTGCAGGGCCTGGGCACAGAGATGCTGGACAGGGAAGGGACGGAGGCCCGGTCCTGCCTGTGTTCAGTCCCTGCCCTAGGGGACCCAGAAGGCCTCCCCAGGACTCTCCTGATGCCTGGCACCCACCGCCACTCATGGGCCAGCACACCTCTCATCAGGTGCTGGACAGTTAGAGGGACACAGCCTGCTCAGGAGAGCCGAGGACCCGCCCTGCCCCAGCGCCCCAGCTCCGTGCCCCGCTGCCCTACAGTCTGCCCTGTCGCTGGGCCCTGTGTCTCCAGCCTCCTTAGCCCCCCCAGTCACAGTGAGCGGCCTGGGGCTGGCTGTGCTGTCCCTGTGCTGGAGCCTTTGGTTCCCTGGCTCCACCGCTGGAGGGGCTTTGATTTGGGGGTGGCCAGGCTGGCAAAAGCAGAGAGTGCCGCGCTGCAGCTGGCTGGATTGAAGTCAGAATTGAGTGGCAGGTAGGAAGTGGCCGCCACACCTGGGCCTAATCCCTGCGAAGATCGAAGGTGTCTTTGCCGCATATTGGATCGATTTGCCCTCTGAAGTATAGATAGCTGCAGGCAGCTTGGAGGGCACGGAAGTGGGGAGCAGGGGGCAGGGGTGCACGTCAGAGGGGTGCCAAGCAGGTCTCAGGGCCCCTCAGCTGGGCCCTGGGTCCCTGCGAAGGGTGTAATTATGACCATTTTATAGTTGGGCCGACGGGCTGGGCTGGGACAGGAACTGGTCTTTGTCCTCTGGGTTGGAGAGTTCCCAGGTGACCCCTGGAATGGCCTTGTGCTGGCCTGGGCTATTGGAATGGGGTTTAAAGGCAGTCCAAGAGGTGTGGGTGTGGAGGTGTACTCTCGTGGTCCCAGCACTCTGGGAGGCTGAGGCAGGAGGATCTCATGTTTGAGCTCAGCTGGAAAGTTTAGTAATTTAGTGAGCTTTCATCTCAACGAAAAGAGAGAGAAAGAAAAGAACAAGAAAACAGAGTCACCCAGCCCCCATCTCACTCACGTTCTGCACTGTCCTGTGGTCCCTGCCTGTCACCCCAGCCCCAGGGACAGCCCTGCACACTTGGTGTTTTTGTCCCCATTTCACAGGTGGGGAACTGAGGCTGGGACAGTGTGAGCAGGGCTGGGCCAGGGCTGTCACTTTGCCACCCAGCTCTCATCACAGAGGTCGTTGGGCTCCGGTGTGTTCGTGGCCACTGAGGCCGTGTGGCCCTGGGAAAGTCACTTAGTGTCCTTGGGCTTGGTTTCCCTCTTTGGGAAATGGGGCAGAACCAGGTTGTCCTCAGATCGAAAGGCGCTGCTGGACCCGAGACCAAGCCCAGGGGTCGAGACTCAGGGACAGAGCCATGGGAGTGCTGCCGGCCTGACTCTCCGGAGGCGTCAGGGCAGGAGCGTGTATGCATGAGTGTGTGTGCATGTGCAGGGGGCTGCATGGCTTTGGCCTGGGCCCTTCCTCCCTGAGGCCGGGGCCGGGCTGGGAAGCAGCAGCGCCCTCCCTGCTGACCCTGGGTCCGACCTGCCGGGCAGGAGATGATATGACTGGGGAACCACAGGCTGAGGCGGATGGCGAGGGGTGGAGTGAGCTGGCAGGGTTCCTGGCGCGTCCTGTGGGCCAGTGTGGGCACCTGCCAGGGCAGGGTGCTGGAGCTGGGCCCTCTGTATCCCTGCGGTGGTTCCACCCCTGGAGACTACTCTGAGCCTCAGTTTACCTGTGCTAGGGCTCCCATTTTGCAGACCAGGAAAACCCAGGTCAGGAATGGTAGGGGCCATCTCGGGTCACGTGGAGGCAGCCGTGTCCCGGCCCGGGCCCCAGTGGGACAGGAAGGTTCCCACTGGGGTTCTGGAGTCAGTGGGAGCCAGGCTGCGGGTGGGACCGCCAGCTGCTTCTCCGCCTGAGTGATGAGTGGTGGCAGTGACTTGCATGGGTTCCCAGGTTTGGGCCGGCAGTGGCAGGTGCCAGGTGGCCCAGCTTAGGAGAACCTGCAGGCTGGCACTGGGCCCCAGGCCTATTGGGGCCACTGAGGCTCCTGCATGGAGGGCAGTGGGGGTGGGGCTGGGAGCGTTGGCCTGCGGGAGCCCCCAGGGTCCACAGGCCCTTACTGCCGCCCCCCATTCCTTCATTTCTGCTGCAGCCACGCCAGCATCCTCATTCCTGAAATCACCAGGCCTCAGTTGACCTCAGGGCCTTTGTGCTGGCTGTGCTGGAAGCTCTTCCATGATATCCATGGGGCTCACATCCTTGGACCCTCAGGTGTCCCCTTTTCAGAGAGGCCCCTTTGGCCACCCGTCTACACCAGCCCCTCTCCAGCCTGTCACTGCTCCAGGGGCCCTGCTCTGTATCGTTTTATGGTGCTGACTCACCCGTTATTATTTGTCAATTTATGGTCTACCAGGGCAGGGATTTTTGCCTGTTTTGTTCTCTGCTGCTTCCCCGGAATCTGGCACAGTTCCTGGCACATAGTACTTGCTCAGTAAACGTTCACTGAATGAACAATGGGTCACAGAATCCCTCTTCACACCCTGGGCCCTCCTGGCCTCCCTCCGGACAGATGCAGCAGTGAGCCTGCAGGGCTCTGGGTGAGGGCAGGCAGCACCCGCCGGTCCCCAGCCACTGTCCCATCTGCCTTCTCACCACCTAGGGCGCTGCCTGCCTGGGGGATAAGGGGTGAGGCTGCAGGGGTTTGTTTCATGCCTGCTGGGTGCCGCGTGGGTCCCCTCCCAGCCCCACACACAGTGGGTGCTCAGCCGACTTCAGGGTGCAGAGGGGGCTGCCAGGTGGGGCAGGCTGGGGGCCTGGAGCAGGAAGGGACTGGGCAGGAGGGGGCCGCCCAGTGGTCTGGCCCTGTGCCTCAGAGGTGGACAGAGCCTGCGTATAACTGCTGTGGCCCTGGATGGCACTTTGCCCGAGCCTGGTCGCTTCCACGGCTGCTCCCGCAGGCTCGGGGCCCCAGGGGTCCCCCTTGCCGTCAGGGTCCAGGCCATTGCTTCCTCCTGGCTGACCTCCCCCCAAAGCAGAGCTTCCCCGGGGTGGGCGTGGGGAACAGGACCCTGCTCAGCTCAGGGTCCCATCTCTCGGTCACACAGTGGACCCCGATAGACGTTTGTGTTGTGAAGGTCACAGCCCCACCTCTGGGGCTTCCTCCTCTCATCTGCGCAGCTGTGGGGTGTCCATTCCCCTCCGGCATGGGCTGGGCATGGCCCCTCGTGTCTCGTCTCCGGCCCTCCAAACACAGGAGCAGGTGTTCACCAAGACCTGTCTCTTTGGGGTGTTTTCCAGAGGAGCCAGGGGACAGGACCCCCTCCAGAACCGAGCCCCATCCTGTCCTTCACCCCTGTCTGCCACCTGTCATGGCTATGGGCGGAATTTAAGCGGGCCTGGCGCAGGCACCCCCTGCCGGGCCTCCGGGCTCCTTGCGGGCCTGGAGATAGGTGAGGTGTTGGCGTCAGTGTGGGCCTTGTGACTGCCAGGTCAGTCCCGTCCTGTCGAGAAGATGAACCCCGCGCCAGCCTGGCCGCCTCGGGGACCTCGCCTGTCTGCTCTGATTTCTCCGCCGCTGTGGTCTGTGGCAGGTGCTGATGCCTCTGGATTCTGTGAGTCCCCGGGGCTGGGCGTCATCGGGCCTCCCCGCTGATGGGGGACAGGAGGGGGGTCAGAGGCTGAGCTTTCTGGCTCTAAATTTGCGTCCCTTCCCTGCTGCACGGGAAGCGTCCTGTTCCTGCCGCGAACCCCTTTCTGGAACACACGGAAGCTCCTTCGGGTCTGGGATCCCGCTCTGCGGCCCTGACCTTCGGAAGCCATCCTTCGGGGACACTGGTCCAGTCCCTCACCTGTGAGACTGGGATGACAGGCTGTGGCTTCCCCGTGGGTGCATGCGTGTGGCCGCATGGGGGCCTCTCCACTGCTGCCCGGGCCTCCTCTGGCCTGTCCGGCCTCCCGGGCCTCTGTTAACCTTGGCGCATGGGTTTCCTGGCACCAATTCACAAAGCGGCCGACCAGAGGCTGCCAGGTCCCTGCCTTAGTGCAGCCCCTGCACAAACCTGGAGGCCCCGCTTTACCCAGGAGGCACCTGTGGCCCAGGCAAGCCGGGGTGGGAGGTGAGATGGCCGGTCCCCTCTCCCAGGCCAAGCTCAGGGCCAGGGAGGAAAAGGCCAGGGCCAAGGTGCTGATGTGGACAGGCAGCAGAGGGGCGGTGGCCCCCTGCTCCAGTCTGGCATTTATAAAACCCTGGCAAAGCTGGGTGTGATGTACGCCTGTAATCCTAGCCCTCAGGAGGCTGAGGCAGGAGGATCACTGCAAGTTCGAGGCCAGCCTGGGCTCCACAAGGGAGACCCTGTCTCCAAAAACAAAAAGGAAAACAACAACAAAAATAAATGCAAAACAAAACCTAAAACAAAACAAAGCAAACCCCCAGCATTGTAGGAGAGAGAGAGAGAGAGAGAGAGAGAGTGTGTGTGTGTGTGTGAGTGTGTGTGTCTGTGCCGACTCAGGGCCCTCAGGTCTGTGTGACTCTTCTGTGGCCGAGCCCTGGTGCTCCTGGGGACCTCGGCGGCACCAAGCCTGTCCCAGGGGGGTGCGCTGGTGAGGAGGAGCCTTCCTCCTTCCGTAGCCCCTGCCTCCTCTGCCTGAGGAATGCAAGCTGAGCACCCGCTGGGTGCCAGGCCCTGAAACCGAGTGGTTACAGAGCCCGAGTGGCAGGTGTGAGTGGGGGTCGTGGGAGGAGCCTTGGGGCCAGGCGGAGCACCAGCATGTGCCAAGGTCCTGAGGCGCAGCCTGCCCAGCACAGGGGATTCTTGGGCAGGGGCGTGGGCTGAGGGTGGGAGGGGCAGAGGGGCGCAGGTCAGGTGGGGTTGTGATGGGGCACTGGGATGTGCACGGGGATGCTGTGCCCCCCTTGCTGTGCCCATGCTGTGCTGGAGGAAGCTGTGACAGGCTCCTTGGCTGTCCTGCGGGGCTGGATGGGGACCCGGGCTGTCGGGCAGGCTGCTTCTGTGTCTAGTAAGCGGAGGGGGTAGGGGGATCGCCCCAAGGCCGGGCACCCTACAAAGTGCTGGCTGCAGCCCCCGCCAAGCCCGCAGCTCCCCCTCGTCTCCCCACCAGGTTCTCTTATCCACACCTGTGCGTTTCTGGGCAGCGCTGCCCTCACTCCCTGGGTCCGGCGGGGCTGAGTGCATCGCTGCGCCCAAATTGGAGGCCTGAAGCAAGTGTCCCCTGCGGCCGCCACGTCATTGGCTGAACAGGGCCCAGGGCAGGTGTGGGGAGGGACCCAGCCGCGGGCGTGGCGGGCACAGCGCCGCCCTGGGCTGCACTGCTGCTTGGCCGAGGGGCCGGGTGACCTTGGGCTCTTGGTTGCTCTTTGCCGACAAAACCAGCTGCATTAGCGTGAGAAAGTGGAGCCGGTGGCCGGCTTCCCCCTCCTCCGCCCAGTCCTCCTCTTGCTGGAGACAGAGCCATCATAAGGGCATTCTGTGCAAATTCTCACTTTTAATGAGCCAGAGAAAAGAAAGCTAAGGGTGTCTGGGGCCCAAGGGCGGCCTTGGGGTGGGGGTGGGGAAGCAGGACAAAGCCCGTGCTGGGGAGGAGGAGGGGAGGGGACCCTGTGGGGGACAGGCAGGGCTGCTGTGGGACAGGGCCCCCCTGCCCAGCCCACTTTGAACAGAGAGGGGACAGCCCGGAAGGGGGTCCCGAGAGACAGGCAGGCAGGAGGCGGGGAGAGGCGGGGAGAAGGGAGGGGCTGATGTGGGCGCTGGGGCCCGGCTCTGGCCTGTGGGGGCTCTGTTTCCTTATCTGTGAAATGGTCCTAATGCTCGTTACCTGAGTCGACTGGGGGAGCTGACGAGCCAAGATTATTGGACGGTGGTGGCTGGGGTGGGCAGGGAGGCAGAGGGTGGCGGGAGTGTGGAGGGACAGGAGCTGGAGGCCTTTGGGACAGTAAGGCAGCTCTTAATGAAGACTTCTGTCTGCCAAACTTCTCATCCACCTATCCACCTATCCATCTATCTGTCCATCCATCCATCCATCCATCCATCCATCCATCCATTCCTCAGCACCCAGAGTGCTTCCTGGGAGACATGAGCCAGGCTCAACCTGTCATCTGTCCTCTGCCTTATGCCCTCATCCAGGGATGCTCCTTGGCTGCTCAGGACTGGGGTCTGACACCCCCTCTGCTCCCTGCCCTGTCCCTGTCACTCTGCCTTCAGGTCTGACCAACCCAGCTTCAGGCTTTGGAGCTTTAAACTTTTTCCCAACAAGCCACGAGTCCATTTTGGGGACATGAGCAGGCATTTCTCCAGCTCCTGGGCCACATCCAGCCTGAACCCTTGGGTCCCAGGCAGCCCAACACCTGTAGAAGTCCTCCCTGGTGCTCAGGGTCAGGCCTGTCCTCCACGGAGCGGAGCCTGCTCACCTCTGCCCTCGGTCCTCCATCCCAGGAGTGGGCCAGCAGTGCCCCATTTCCCAGTGGAGGAAGCTGCTGCCTGGTGGGGCAAAGGGGTCACCCCAGTTACACTCAGGCCCAGGGCTCTGTTTCCCAGGTTGGGGTCCAGGGCCCCGCTCTTCTGCTATGGAGAAGCCGGAGCCGGTGCCTGGCCCCCTCCCTGCCCTGCCCTGCCCTGGCCTGGAGAGGAGGTGGGCGGCCGGCGTGGGCGAGGGTCCGTGAGGACCTCATTACCCAGCGCCTGCGTGTGGCTGCGGGGGCTGGCCTGCCACCGCGGGGAGACATGCTTGGCCTGCCTGCATAATTGCATCTCCACATTTCATTTTGCTTGTCGGTTTCCTCTTCCTGGGGATGTGGGCTCCTAAATATTTCATCCCGGCCTGCGGCTGCCGGTTCCTCTCTGGCTAAACCACAGGCCCAGCTGTTGGCCCCTAACCCTGGGCTTCCCTCCCAGCCCGAACCTCGACCCCTGCCTGGCTGCGGCTGGGCCGGGGGTCACCTTCCTGGGACCCCGGCCCCCACCAGCCAGCCCTGCACTGGCTCCTCCTTCCTGGCGTCTGGGCGGAGAGGCTGGCAGATGGCACGCCTGGACACTGGGCTCTGCTCGGGCAGCAGCAATCGGGCAGCGCTGTGCCTGCCTCGCTGTTGGAGCTGGGGGAGTCAGGGATGAGACAGGCGCGGGCTCCCCTTGAAGGGGCGCCCGGGTGCTTTCCATGTTCTCACAAGGAGAGCAGACCCAAGGGCACCCAAGCCATGCAGTGCGTCCGTCAGCTTTCCTGCTGCTGCGACAGAAATGACCGTGGCCTGCAGCCCGAAGGAGGGAAGGTTCATTTTGGCGCCTGGTTTTGAAGGTTCCCGGTCCGTAGCTGGCTCCAAGGTGGACGCAGCCTGTGGAGGTTGTCGCTTGACCCTGGGTAGCCGGGAAGCAGAGAGGGAGGAGGGAGGAGCAGGAGGGGAGCGATGTCCCTCATCCTGTGACCTGCCCCCCAGCAGGCCCTGCCCCTCATGGCACACTTGGCCACGAAAGCCGGGCGGACCAGTCCCCACGCTGCCGTCACCCTCTGAAAGCCCGCGTGTGCGTGCGTGGGCGGGGGCAGCCTGGCTCTAAACTGTAACGCGGGAGTCGGGCTTTGCACCCCAGCCACGTGCCTCTGGCCCCCTCCCTGCAGCAGGCGGGTTACGGAAGGGGCCGTGGGATGGCAGGGAGAGTGGCAGGTGTCAGCAGCCGGGGCCGGGGTGTGACGGAGCCCAGCGTGCAGCCCGTGTTCCCTCGAGGGTGGAGTGGGATACTTCCTCGGGACAGCGGAGGAGTCCCTAGGTGGAGGTGCTAGGCAGAAAGGGGGTCGGGAAGGGCATAGCTGGCTCGGGACTGGCGCCGGCAGAGGCCCGAGGGTGGGATAATCCTGGGTGCCGTGGAGGAAGTGGTCCTGCTGGGTGGGGTGAAGCTGTGAGGGACAGGAGGGCACCTAAAAGCTGATGTGGGACCTCCATATCCAGGTTGTCACTGGAGCTGGGAATGGAGCACCCCCAAAGTCCAGGGCTGGCTGGCTGGCCTGGACAGAGACCCTGGACCACACTAGGCATTCTGGGCTCTATGTGGACCTCAGGCAAACACTCTCTTATTTGTTTATTTATTTATTTATTTGGACAGGGTCTTAATGCAGCCCAGGCTGGCCTTGAACTCACAGTGACCCTCCTGCCTCAGCCTCCTGAGTGCTGAGATGATAGGCGCGAACCACCATGCCTGGCCAACCCCCTTGCTTCCCTGAGCTGAACCTGAGAGGTGGCTGGGTCCTTTCCATCCCCGAAGGCTGGGCTTGGCACCCTGAGGGGTACCTGGGAGTCCATGGTGGGGGACGGGATCCTCTCCCTGCACCCCTCCCACCTCCGCCTCTGAACCCTCCTTCCCTTTCCTGCTGCCTCCAGCTCTCCCGTTTCCAAGGTGTTTTGCCTAAATGGCTTTGTGTTAGGATATTAGGTCGATCGCTCAGCAAATTTGCCTCAGCTCAGAGCTGGCCCATGAATAATGCAGCTCTGAACAATGCCGCCCGCGCTCCTGGCGAGGGGACGCCGGGCTCAGCTCCAAGGCCGCGAGCTCCTGGTGGCCCTGGCCGGTGGGCCCGGGGTGTGTCCTCCCCACCCTGTGAGGCGCCCCAGGGCCAGGCTGGCCTCCTGCAGCCCCACTGTGTCCAGGAGGGGCCTGCATCTGTGTCACGCACTTGGATGTGCCAGGGGGGCCTGTGGCTGCTATTAGGAGCCAGGACTGGGGACCCATCTGTGGCCTGTGTCCACGGCAGATGGACAGCTGCGTGATGCCTGTGTTGCTTCCCTGCCCCATGGGCCACGGGGCAGATCCAGCCCAGTTCCCCTGCGGGGGACGAGTGGGGATTGGGCTCGGAGGGAGCAGGTCAGAAGAGCACATGGGGTGAGCACGGGGGCCCCCGAGGACAGGCCTGGATGTGGGGCACCTTCCTGCGGGCTCTGCAGCTGTGCTGGGCTGAGGGGTGTCATGGGGGCCCTCTGGTGTGTGACACTGTGGCCTTGCGGGGCTGTGTGTAGCTTGTGTGACACACGGGGGGCTGCGTGTGTGTGTGGTGTGGATGTGATTGTGTTGTTGGTGTGTGGTGTGCGTGTCTGTAGTGTGTGGGGGGCAGGTGTGTCTTGGGCACAGGCTCGTGGTGGCTGTAGGGTCCCCACTTTCTTGCAGTGTGCCCCGCTCTGCGGCCGGGTGGGTGTCTGAGGCTGGGACGGGGGCCTGTGAGGGGCTGTGGGCTTGTGCGAGGTGTGACTGCGTGTCAGTGTCCGTGTGTGGCTCCATGCACGCCCTTGTGGGGTGCAGTGTGAGGCTGCAGTGGTGTGCAGTGGTCTTGTGCAAGTGTGTAGCTGTGTGTGTGTGTGTGTGTGTGTGTGTGTGTGCGTGTGCATGTGTGTGCGCTGCCTTGGCAGTCCTGGGCCTCTGGCTGTGGCCGGCTACCATCTCGTCCTGTTTCGGGTGCCCAGGGCTGTGGCCTCAGCAGCCCGGCCCTGACCAGTGGGGTGGTGAGGACTCCAGGGCCCTGGGCCCAGCTCCTGTCCTGCAGCGCCCCTGCCCCCAGGGGAAGGCTCCGAACCTTCACTCGCCTGTGTCTGGCCCTGGCCCTGTCCCCGTCCCTCCAGGGTGGAGTTGAAGTTCTTCCGTTTCCCAGAAGGGAACCTGGTAACTCATCTGAAGTCACGCAGCCAGGAGGCAGGGGCTACCCCTCCTCCCTCAGCCCCCAAGGTGCAGGGGTGCGCTGGCTGGGAAACCCAGCAGTGGGCCCCCACTGGCCGCTAGCATCTGCGTTGCCAATGCCCACTGGATCTCTCCCCATGGAGCACGCTGTGTGCCACGGCTGGAGTGACCATGGTGGGGAGCCGGCGTCTCACCCAGCTGTGGCCGGGTGGCCGTGGGGACCGGCCCATTTGCACGGCAGGCTCGCACTTTTCTCTGCTTGCTCCTGCTTTGCACACCTGTAGAGGAAGTGATTCCCCACGGAGTGGGGCTGGGTGCGTGGCCAGGGCAGCACCGCGCGTGGAGCCTGGTGCCGAGCAGATGCTGGGCACCACGTGGGGCCCCAGGGCCTACTCACGGGACCAGATGGCAGCTCAGGGAGTCAGTGCGCTGCATGGTGGGAGGCCCCTGGGGGTGGGTACAGGGGTCCTTGGGATCCTCCTTCCACTGCCCCCCATTGTGCTCGTGTCCCTCCTGGGCTGTCCCTATGTGTCCCTGGTAGCTGGGCACTCTGTCACCCCTTTTCCAGCAGGTGTGAGTGACTTCCTGTTCCCAGGAGGCCGTGCAAATGTCCTGGGCAGAAAGACCCCTGGAGGCGACCAGGGCTGGCTGAGGGCAAGGTTGGCCTGGGAGCCAGAGCTGGACCTTATTTGTCATGGACCCCATCTGAATGGCTCTTTCTGGTCCCTTTCCTGAGAGAAAAGAAGGGGGACTGGGGGGCAGGAGAGGTGGGAGGCTGGGGGGAGAAAGAGAGAGAGAGCTATGCATGTGCACGCCAGCCTCTCGGGCCTGCACACCCTCTGCAGGGGCCCTGGGGGACCCCTCCCCTGCCCTTGGCCGCCCCTCTCCCTCCTCACCGTGATTTGCCGTCTCCACGTTTTGCCGTAGTGTCAATTTTTCCGCTTGATTTCCTCGGGCTGGTGTCTTCGTTGTTCTCTGTTTTTAAATCAAGAAGGATTTTTTTCAAAAGGAAAGAGTGAGCAGAGAGGAGTCTCCCACGGGCCCCCAGTGCCAGCTGGGAGGTGGCTGGGCGCTGTGCAGGTGTGGGGGGGTGTTGCAGGACAGTGTAAGCAGCCTGGGGGCAGAGTGACGGGGTGGGTAGCTTGGGATCTCCAGCCCCTGGAGCCACACGCCAGCTGCAAGCCCCACCGTCCCAGCCAAGGCAGGGTGACTCCGAAGGTGGCATAGGGTCACGATTCTGATTGTTTTGTAAAGAAATGAAAAATGCTTGCATGGAAGCCACGGGGTGGTGCTCTCCTGGGTCCTGTCCCTGGCTTCCCTTTTTGGGGGTGATTGTGATTCTGCTGGGTCGGTTCCTTCCTGTCCTTGTTCAGTCACTCAACACACAGCTAATGAGAGCCTCGTAGGAGCCGGGCTGTGTTCTGGACACTGGGGAACGTGGTTATGGCAGGATCTGCTCGTGTGTCCAGAACTGTGTCCCACATGGTCTTTATGCTGTGCGTAAATGGGACAGAGCATGCTGTGACCTGCTCCTTTCAGGCCATTTCATATTTTCGGCACCTGTTACGCAGACATCCGGGGGCAGTTTTATGAATCTTAACTGCTTAACTGGGCGGGCGCTGAGGTTTAGCCCTCCTGTCGTAAAATGTTTAGATTGTTTCTGTTTTGGCAGCTGTGAACAGCGCTTCGGTGAGCGCCTTTGTGTGTGTGTGTGTGTGTGTGTCCCCTGCCCTCGAGCCGGGGTCCCTGGAAGGAGTGTGGAGGAGGCGGTGCTGGCGCTGGGGCCACCAGCACGTGGCATTCCCAGTCACGGCCACGGGCTCTGGAGCACTCTGACCGATGCGCCTTGATCAATGTCCAGGCCAGCTGGGGCCAAGGACGGCCAGTGTGATGGATGGGACAGCAGAAGGGAGAGGTGGAGGGAGGGCAGGCTGGGGACACTGCATCCGTGCAGGGGTGGAGGCTGGGGCTGGGGCCAGGGCCAGTGCGGCACTTTGCGGGATGCGGGCGGGAGCCACCCCGGGCTCCAGCCCCCCCGGGCAGTGACTGAGCCACCGGAGCGGGCTTGTGCTGTGTGCCGTGGCCGAGGCCCTGCCCTCTCTGGCCTAAGTCTCTGCTCTCTGTGCTGCTCAGAACTGAGGGTCCCCAGCTCCTGCAGCCTTGCTCTGCTTGATGTCCCTGGCCAGGGCCTGCGGCTGCCTGCACCCCGGCTGACGGGTGGTGGCCCTGCCTTGGCTGGGACGGTGGGGCTTGCAGCTGGCGTGTGGCTGCTGGGTTCTGTCAGGGCCCTGGCAGGAGGCTGGGCGGGGGCTGGGGAGCAGTGTGTGGGGTTCGTGAAGGGGTACCTGGGAGCAGTTCTGGGGCTCCTGGGGATCGTGTTTACTGTGGTGTGGGCTCTGGGTCCTCACTGTATTGTGGAGATGCCGGAGAGTGAGGGTGTGGGTGGCAGGGTTTGAGGAACGTACCCCTAGGGTGCGCCGGCCAGGCTCCCCGCTGTATGGAGGGGCTGTACCCTGGGGTGCTGAGGGCCGCCACGTGGCTCGTGGCCTGCAGCAGGGCAGGCTGGGGCACATGGCCATGCTATGTGTGACCCTGGAGGTGTTGTCCTTCCGTTCTCGGTGCACACCAGGCAGGCAGGCCTTGCAGCTGAAGGGTGGCAAGAGGGTGACTCCGAGGGGCTGCAGGCTGGGGTGCACTGGGCCTTGCTGGGCTACCGGCACTTCCAGGCCTCGGTTCCCAGCTGTCTGATGGGGTGTGAGCACCTGCCCGAGTCTGAGGCCCCCTGGAGACCTGACACCAGGGGCACAATGGCGCTGTCATGGCTGGTTCCCCACGGCCACTGTGCCCCCCTCCCCCTCCTCCCGCAGGAGCAGCACTGCTCCTAGCCCCTCCCCTCCCTCCCCCTCCCTTCTCTCCCCCTTCCCCTCTCTCCTGCCGGCTGCTGACTTTAAACCCGTCTGTTCCTATCTTGCAACCTTGGAGAAGCCACTTAACCCGCGTGCCAGTTTCTTCACCCACACAGCGACGGCGCGGTGCCATCCTGGCGCCAGAGGAGTGAGGGCCTATACCCTGCTGGGGCTCATTAGCATGGCCTGGGCCCCCTCCAGATGCCCCATATGTTGGCAAGGATATCAAGGTGTCCTTGGGGTGTGGGAGGCCTGACCCCGAATTCCTTCTTACTCCAGGGTCTCTGCTGTTCCGGAGGGGTTAACACTGCCCCACCTTCTCCCCTCCCCCCGGGCCAGGTGGCCTGCCCTCGGCTCCCTCCCTGGCCAGTCCAGCCTCTCCCTCCTGTCCATCTGTCTCCTCAGGTCAGGGGAGAAAGGTCGCAGCTGGCCAAGTTTCTAACAGGAAAGGAACCATATGCAGGTATTAGCAGGGAGCTGGGGGCCTGCCCGCCACCATCAGCGCCCGGCCAGTACTGTGGCCTCGGGCTCCTGGGACCCCTGCACTCCTGGTGACTGTGCCCTTCTCTGATGTGGGGGACTTCCTGTGTGTGCATGTGCCGTGGGCTGTGGCCCTGGGCCTTGCAGGGCCCCTGGCACAGAGCAGCCCCTCCTGCTGAGTGCCCCTTGTGGCCCCTGGGTGCGCAGCCTCCCCTGGGCCTGCTCTGGGGGCAGCGGGGTGGCCTGTGTGCCCTGCACGAGGAGCACCTATCCAGATGCACCTGGTGGGTCAGGGCATTGAGCCTGGGCAGAGGCCCAGGGGTGTCCGGGTAGCATCGGGGTGCCCAGCCCTGGCGGGTGCAGAGGCTCAACAGGACTCCGTTCCCAGGGGACCCAGAGCAGACCAGAGGCTCAGAGGGGCCGGGCTTCATTCCAGGTCATCTCTGGTGCCTTCCCCTGACAGCCCTGCTCTGTCACCAGGGCACAGGCTTGGATTCTCTGGGTGTTCCCAGCTCCCCAGTGGCAGTAGGGTAGGGCACTGTGTGGCTTGGGGTGCCCCTCCCCGCAATCATCCTTCATGTGTCCCGTGCAGTGGGTGACATGGAACTCGGTGCTCCTCAGCTGCCTCCATCCCAGGGCTGGGTGGGACTTAAATACGTAAATAATGCCCAGTCCCTGCCAGCTCCAGAGAGGCCCGCCCCCCCAGCCCTGTGGCCTGAGGACTGCCCTGTATTTATACACACTGACACTCTGCAGTGACCAGCAGGGCTAGGGTTCAAACCTGGGCTGCCATGATGCCGTATCACCTCTAGCTTCTGCACGGGGAAACTGAGGCACAGAGCTGTTCAGCGACATCCCCAGGGTCTCCAACTGGAGAGCAGAGCCCAAGTTCATGCCACGCTGGCCTCACTGTACAGTCTGCCCCCCACTACCCCCCGGGGCTGGCCTCAGGCTGGGAGTGGGCAGCGCTGGCCCTCTGCAGGCCGGGTCCTGCTGACATGGCCTCTCCCGCAGGAGGCGTGTGCGTCGCACAGTCGGTGAAGATCCCCCGGGAGCCCAAGACGGGCGAGTTCGACAAGATCATCCGGCGGCTTCTGGAGACGTCAAACGCCAGGGCTGTCATCATCTTCGCCAACGAGGACGACATCCGGTGAGGCCCGGGGCGGGCTGGGTGCTAAGCCCAGTCTGTGCCCAGAGGGGTGGGGTGGCCGAGCGAGGGCCACCAGTGACAGGGCGCCCTCCCCTCCCCACTTTTCCCATGCCCCCGCGGCCTGCTGGGAATGGCCAGGAGGAAGTGCCGGGCTGTGGGCCTAGGGGCCAGAGCCAGGGTTCCAACCCCACCTACGAGCCGTGTGATCCCTGTGAGCTCTCAGTCTCTCTGGGCCTCTTGGTTGCTGTTTAGTTTTGTTGGTACCCAGTATCAAACCCTGGACCTCATGCTTGCCAGGCGGGTGCTGTGCGGCTGAGCTGTATCCCCAGCCCCCTGTTTCTTGTGTAAATAGTAAATAGTAAGCGGGAAGAGGTAGGAAGTAGGTGCCCAGTAGTCGCTGGCTACACCATGGCCCCTCCCCCTCTCTTTGGGGTGCTGGGGTACAGGAAGTGTGGCTGGGGATCTTGACTCGGTGGGCTGGAGAGCACTGCCCCGGGCCTCAGTCTGCCCATCTGCAGACTGAGCAGCAGGTGCTGGCCACCAGGATGTGCCCTGTAGGGACCCAGGCTGGCCCTTTCTGCATGTCCCCTAGGCAGGGGTCGCAGGTCTGGAACTTGGTGGCGGGCTGGAAGATCATTAGACGGACGGGGAGTCTCAGGCAGGGAAAGGTGGGGGCCATCCTAGGACCTCCATTCTGACCCCCTCCAAGCTTCACGGAGGGAGCGCCTGCCTTCTCAAGGGGTACAGGTCCCCAAAACTCCAGCTCGGACGCTTCTGAGTCCCCACGCCCACCTCTGCACCCCCGCCAGGCCTGCTGCTTCCAGAGACACCAGCAGCTAAGGCGGACACATAGGCTGGGAGGGAGGGAGGGAGGGAGGGACAGAGGGTCTGGTCTCTGTCGCAGACAGGAAGTAGTAGACAGGACCCGACCCTGCTCCAGAGCTGGCCTCGGGCAGGCAGTGTGGGTAGAGGCGGGTCATTGCTGGAAATGCACGCGCATTTCCCGAAGCAAACAGTAAAAATAAACGCAAGTGACTTTGTGGGGACTCTGGGCTGGGAGCTCTGCCCTCTGGCAGGCGGAAGCAGGTGGGTATTAATAGGGCTCTGAGTGTCCTCACCTGCAGTTAGTGGGAGCTGGGGAGGTGTAGGGAGTCAGAAGATGCAGACGGGAGGGTCCAGACTCCTTGGCCTGGGGATGGTCCCTCCCCTGCAGGAGCCTGAGGCCCTGCTGGCCACAGCCTGCACAGGCCCAGCCCCAGGGGCCCTGGGTCCCCACCAAGGGCAGGGATGGTGTCTGGTCTCGGAACCTCCTCTGCTCCAGTGCTCTCCATGGGGACGCAGGGTGAAGGGGATTGTGCCCAGGAGCTGTCACTGAGGGTCACTTAATTCATGGCGCATCACCTTGGGCCCATGCTGGGCTCTCTGTCCCTGGTTTGCTTAAGGTCACTGTCACATAGGCCTGGGGGATGGTGAGCAGCTGCTGACCCACACCCTCATCCACCTGGCAGGGTGGGGAGCAGGTCAGGGAAGGCCTGGGCTCTTGGCATGGGTGGGTGCGTGGAGGGGCCCCGCTGGCCCCCTGTGCCAGGTGAGGGCCCGAGGTAGGGGTAGCGTAGCCAGCTGTGCTAAGGGGTGTGGGTGTGGCCTAGGGCGGGAAGGCAGGGGTCTGAGAGGACCCGGGCTGGCCAGATGGATTCCAGGACCAGTCACTTGGGGCAGGTGTGGTTCGGGGAGACAGCTGTGGCCTCTGCAGGGATAGAGATCCGCCTGGGAAGCATACTGGGGTCACAGCAGGAGAGGCCTGGGTACAGGCTTGGGGGAGGGCAGTGGCCGTGTGCACAGGTGTGGGCCGGGTCTGTTATACGGCCATGGAGGTGGGTGGCTGTGGGCCCTGGGCTGGGTGGATGAGGGGTGGGGACCGGCATGGCCCGCGAGGGGGACAGGGGGAAGGGGGACAGACTGGCAGATGAGGCAGCTGGGCCGGGCCGGCGTGTGTCCCCAGGCGAGTGCTGCAGGCAGCGCGCAGGGCCAACCAGACAGGCCACTTCTTCTGGATGGGCTCGGACAGCTGGGGCTCCAAGATCGCACCGGTGCTGCACCTGGAGGAGGTGGCGGAGGGCGCCGTCACCATCCTCCCCAAGAGGATGTCTGTCCGAGGTAGGCCTGGCCGGCCACTGGCTCCCCTGCCAGTCGCCGCCCCCCGCCTGCTCCCTCCTGCTCCCGCTCCCTGGCTCCCCAGGGTCTCTGCTCTCCTGCTCCTTGGCCTGAGGCCTCCCGTGACCCAGCTCTGGCTGGGAAGCGTCCAGGCCACACTCGGCACTGCAGAGCCGCAGGCTCAGGTGCTCTCCCGTGTGGGAGGAGCGAGCACACAGCTGCATCTCCGAAGGCTTCTCCTTCGCAGTGCGAGCCGCCCTCCGCCGCCTGGCACAGACAGGCCAGGCCCCGCCCTGCCTGGAGGGTCCTCTGCCCGGAGCCGCGAGCTGCCGTGGGCAGCTGCGCGAGGGCAGGTCCCAGGACGGTGGCTGGGCCTGGCTGAGGCAGCACCCTGCTGCACTGCTCACGTGGGGAGCTGGCTCCCCACTTTCCTCTCCTTGCCTCTGTGCAACAGAACCCCGCACCGATGGAGCGGGAGGGACCTCACACATCTGTGCCCCGGGAAACCTTCCCTGAGATTGAGGCTGAGAAGGGGACATGCTCAAGGTCACCCAGGATGTCCTCTCTTCGCCCCGAAGCCCACACCCCCAGAAACCCTAGCACCAGCTGTGCTCGCGCGGGGACTCGGAGACGCAGGGACCCCTGCGTGGCTGGGTCTCGGGTGGGCTCGGGGTCAGGTCTGATGGCCCAGCCTGGGGCATGGGTGGGGTGGGGTGCAGGGCTGCCCCCCCACCCCGGCCCTGACCTCCTCCTGTCCGGTTCCCTGTCAGGCTTCGACCGCTACTTCTCCAGCCGCACGCTGGACAACAACCGGCGCAATATCTGGTTCGCCGAGTTCTGGGAGGACAACTTCCACTGCAAGCTGAGCCGCCACGCGCTCAAGAAGGGCAGCCACGTCAAGAAGTGCACCAGTGAGCATGCGCGGGGCGGGAGGGGCAGGGCCATGTCGGAAAGGGGCGGGGCCCGAGAGACGGGTCAGAGCCGGTGTAGGCTAGAGAGAGAGTTGATCATTCATTGTGCCCCCTTGGTTGCCAAGCTTCCTGTGACTGCGATGAGGAGCTCCCGGGGCCATCTGACTGCCTCGGGGTTCACCTGGACCCCCGGGGGCTAGCTCACACAACTGAGTTCAGGTACCATGATGCACAACGATCTCAACTCTGAACAGAAACCATTTCTAGCCAATCAAGGTTCCCTTAATTATTCAACAAACACTAGTTTTGCTCTTAGGACTACCTGGCCCTGTTCTAAGCATGGTAAAGATAGCAGTGAACCAGAGTCAAAATTCTCTGGGAAACGGGGCGTGGTGATTATAGGCACACTTGTAATTCCAGCCCTTGGGAGGCTGAGGTAGGAAGAGTGCTGTGAGTTCAAGACCAGCCTGGGCTACATAATAAGTTCAAGGCCAATTTGAATTGCATAGTGAAACGTGTCTCAAAAAGACAAAAAAGGGGCTGGGGATTTAGCTCAGTGGCTTAAGTACCTGCCTGGCAAATTTGAGGTCATGAGTTCAATCCCCAGTACCAAAAAAAAAAAAGACAAAAAAAAAATCCTCTAGGAGTTTTTATTCTAGTGAAGAAGTAGATGACAAGTAGATAAATAAATTTAGTGCATGGAAATATTCACTAAAAACCAAACAGTTAAGGAAGAAAAGGGACATGCTGTGGGTAGGGGAAAGGCCTCTTTAAAGTGACCAGGGCAGCCTTCCCTGCAGAGAAAACGTCTGAGGCCTTGTGCAAAGTGAGCTGCACCAGCGGGCAGCAATCTGCCCATTTTACAGACGGGAAGACCGAGGCTCAAAGGAGGCTCCCACAGCTAGGAGATGGTAGAGCAAGATTGGAACTGGGTCTGAGCTGTGGACCCTTAGTTCCTTGGGTAGTGATCGTGGTGCTGGCTTTGGGTACTTGTGTGCCTTGTGCCACAGCTCTGGGCAGCTCTGCAGCAGGGCCTCTTGGTAATGTGGTGTGGGACCCGGGTGCCTGTGGTCCTGTGGGTGCCTGGCAGCATGGGGTATTCCACCTGTGTCTCCACCCTGACCAGCTTGGGGGAGGCCTGGCGGGCCAGGGAGGTTGCCCTCTGCATCTGACAGACGGGGCCCACCAGAGCCAGGAGGTGATGAGGTACGTGGTGGTCAGGTGGGGAGTATGCTGACCCATTGTGGCCCAGGGTCCCAGCTGTTGGACAGGGTGGGCATCCACCCCAGGGGCCCTGGGCAAGCTCAGGCCGAGCTTGCTGTGTCTGCTCTGCGGCGTGCACGGGGTATGTGAGTGTGCCCAGGAGGCTGCGTGCACACACATGTGTGTGACCGCATACACGCGTGAGTCAGTACGCCTGCATGGGAAGGCTCTGCGAGTGTCTTCCGTGGAGGGTTACACACTCCCGGGGAGCTGATGGCCGTGGACGACGCTGTGACCATGCGTCCACTGTTTCACGCTTTTAAACACATCATCTCCTTTGTCCCTCACAAAGCAGCACAGCAAAGGCCTTCACCCAGCGGGAAGCGCGACGGAGCTGCGAGAAGCCAAAGCTGCTGGGCTGGGCTGGGGGCCAGGCCCTCACAGGCAGGGCAGCCGAGGGTCCCCTTCTCTCCTGCTCTGGGGCACCCTGATCACAATTGGGATGGGACCGGTGAGCCCAGTGCCAGGGCTGTGGGGGCCCCAGGCTCCCTGGGTGACCGGGCTTTGGGGGCCCCAGGCTCCCTGAGTGACTGGGCTGTGCCTTTCAGGAGTCGCTCAGCCTGCCTAGGATCACGAGGAGTCTGTACAAGTTTTGAATCCTGCTGCCCGTCCCGGGCATTCTGTTATATCCCATGCTGGGGGCACCTGAACCCTGGGAACAAGAAGGCCCCCAGGGGCTCCACTGTGCAGTAAAGTCTGGGACTCTGGCTCAGGGGACACCGAGTGGCAGGGGGACGTGGGCAGGAGGGCGGGACAGCGCCTTGCAGCTGTGGAGCCCACTGAGGCTGACAGGGGTCCCGTCAGGCGTGATGAGCCCCGGAGCAGCAGGGAGTGTGTGGGAAGTGGGGCACCAGGGGTCGCTGGGCTCCTGGGGTGCGGTGGGGGTTAGGAGGACCCTCTCCTTCCCACCCTGGCCCAGTTCAACTTCCTCCTGCTGTGTGACCTGGGACAGGTGCTTTGAGCTCTGAGGGTGTCAGATGCTTGTCTGTGGAACTGAAGTCACTGCCAGTCCCCTGGGTTGCTGCGGGCACGAGGCTGCTGAACGCTGATGCCTGTAGCAGGCGCTTGGGGTGTGGTGGTCCCTGTACAGATCGGCGGTGGGGGCAGCAGGTCTTAGACCAGCAGTCGAGTCCCAGCCCCAGAGAGAAGAGCTGCCACCTGCCGGTGGGGCTTGGATGTCACCAGCGCAGCACCATTTCAGAGCAGAGAAACTGAGGCCAGTGGAGCACAGCAGTGCTGGTGTCGGAGCCCTCCCTCCGCCTCCCGTCCCTCCCTGCCCTGCGCCCGCTGCCTGTGGACACCCTGAAGCCCTCTCACTGCCCGCTGTCTGGCTCCAGCCGCCCTGTCCTCTGCCTCGGCGCTGGCAGACGCATCCCTTCCTGTCTGACCTTCTGAGAGGGCAGGAAGGACTGTCCAGTCCTGGCCTCACCTTTGGGAAGGCTCCGTCTATCCTCCTGCCTGCGCCTCGCCTCCTGAGGGCAGGAAGGGTGTTTGGGAAGGAGGAGCGGAGGCGGCGATCGGGAGGTCACTGCTGTGAGCTCTTCCCCTGGGGACTCTGGGACAGAGGAAGGAGCCCCTTCATCCTCCCGCGGGGGTGTGAGGTGGGCAGCGTCTGTGGACACCACGCCCATCTCAGGCCCTGTCGCTGGGGTGCGCTGGAGTCCCTAGTGCCGCAGTTTGCCCAGCGCCTGCGGGTAGAGAGCTGGGGCAGAGCGCGGCAGGTGCAACAGCTGGGGCGCAGGCTGCGTGGGACCCCGCCTCTTTCTCAGGTGTGCGGCTGTCAGCTCCTGAGCTGGGAGCCCTGGTGCTGTGCCACTCATGGCCGCGTGTCCTTGGCAGGGTCCCCAGGAGCCCCAGTCCCCAGCACCCATCCAGCAGCTTCCAGGAGCCCCTGGGGGCCGGTCAGCAGGAAGTGTTTGCAGGTGGCCCCCGAGAGGGGCGTCTCCGGCTCTGCCTCCACAGCGTCAGCCCTGGGAGGGCAGCGCCAGCCCCTCCTGGCCCCACCCCGGCGCCGGCAGAGCTGGCTGGGAATTAAAGTCATAAACAAGGCAGATGCGGCATCCGTCTTTCTGACAGCGCTGTGGGGCCAGGTGATGGCTGAGCCCAGGACGGCTCGGTTTATGAGGAGACAGGAGAAATTTACTGCCTGCTGGTCCTGGGGCTGGGCGCTCGGGGAGGGAGGGTGGCGCGTGACGACGGCTGAGGACAAGTGGGGAGACACGAGTCACCCAGCCTGTGCTAACTGCAACCGTAAAAGTAACAATAAAAGGGGAACAATAACACTGGGCATTTCCATAGCATTTATCAACTGTCAAGCTCTCTGTCGGGCTCCTCCTCGCAGCAACCCATTTTACAGATGAGAAACTGAGGCACACAGTGTAGGACTTGGCCGGTGTCACACAGGAAGTACTGAGGCCGGGATAGGAACCCAGGCCATCTGCATGTGCAGAAAGGGACAGACCATTGCAGGACGGGACAGAGGCTGGAAGGGACCAGCTTGTGGTCTAAACTTGCTCTGGCCATTGCCTGGAGGTCTCAGAAGGGCCAGATTCTTGGCAAATTTTCAGGATGGCTGCAGAGTTTGCTAAAGGATTTGTTGTAGTCAGGGGTTTCAAGGAGAATAATTACCCACAGGACATAGAATTTATAATATTTTATGATGGTCACCCAGAGTTAATGCAAGAAAGTGCAGGCAATCTGGCCACACAGTAAAGACCTAGAAAATCCAGCCGAGGGCCTGATCCCACAGCAGTGTCCTGCATGAGTCCGGCTGAAGACCCAATGCTCATGATAGTGCCTCCCACGAGTCCAGCTGGGTCTAGAGCCCATGACAAGCTCTCACGCCATCTGCCTCATGGCTCTGCTGGGAAGGCCCAAAGGTCTCTGCCAGCGGGGTGAAGGAGCTGTGGCCATAGGTTGAGGGCTCTACACTGAAGCCAAGAAGTGATACTCAAAATAAAGACAGGGCTCCCTCAGCCCTCCTCAGTGACAGCCAGGCCCGAGCTCCTCTAAGGATAAGAACGGATCAGGCAGCCGGCGTGACGAGCTTCTCTGGGGGACTGAGGAGCATGCGTCTTCCCCTCTGGAGCCAGACAGCGGGGCTCAAAGTAAGGACCGGCTCCCCCAAAGTGAACCGCAGCCACTCTCAGCAACCAGGTCCCGAGCTCCTCCGATGACGATGGCTGAGTTCTTATCAGGGGAGCTGCGTGACAAGCTCCTCCAGGAGAACCAAAGGCTCCAAAATGACAACGCCCTGGAGAACCCACCGCACCCAGCTCTTCCTCCGCGCGTCTCCTTCCATGCCGGCGGCTTTCCTCAGGTGACCGCCTACACTCAGCACCGTGCCCATTTAATTCAGCCGGTGTTAAATTGACTACCAGTGTTTAATCCATAACAGAATTCAAGGTGAGGGACAGAGGACAGAAATCCAGGGTGACTCACGGGTTCTTGTCTAGAGCAAGGAGGTGGATGGAGTCACCATGGCTCTGAGAGGGGACCGAAGGGAGGAGGAGCAGGCTGGGGCAGCGCGGGGAGGGGATGCTTAGAAACGGGCCTGGGACAGAGCCCTGGACAGGAGCAGCAGCCAGGGGCAGCCTGAGCCTGCTGTCCCCGAAGCCAAGGCTGTGTCATCTGGCAGGAGTGGCCACGCCATTGCAGGCTGTCATGGGAAGCAGGGACCAGGCAGCGTGAGGACAGGGCTGGGCCCCTTCCCTAAGCAGCTTGTGACCTCCACAAGCTGTGTCCTTGAAGAGGCTATGCCAAGTGGGTCAGGAGAAAATGGGGTAGAGAAGCTTCTGCCAGCAATGAGGGACAACTCTTTCCAGGAGCCGAGGGTGCTTGCTGGAGAGGACGCGGGTCTGGAGGCTGCACGCCAAGAAATCCCAGCACAGTGGCTCAGTCATGGGACCGAGTGACAGGCAGGGTGCACGGCTCAGAGAGGTTTAGTGACCCACCAGGCCCAGTGGGGGCCAAGCAGGCCTTCTTGATGGTCCGTTGGACCCAGATGTTCATGTCCTGCTTCTCAAAGTGGCATCTATGGACTTCTGGGGACACGTTCTTGAGGTCAGACTTTGGGGGGCCTGGGCGCTCTATGAGGGTCTTTTTAAAGTTGGCATCGGGAAGTGACCCGGAAGTCACCACTGGAGCTAGGACCTTAGCTCCTGCTGCCAGCGTTCCCACCAGGGTCTGCAGGGCTGTTCAGGAGGGACTCCGGGGTCCCCATGGTCCAGGTGTCTGGCTCCCCACGAGCTCTTGGGCTTGAGTCAAGGGCCCAGCCCACACTGGGTAAGTAGCATCACCCCGGAGATGGTGTCCCTGTCAGCTCCCACTGTCCCCCCAAAATACCATGGTGTGGTGTCCCCGGGGGCCAGAAGGAGTGGGTGAGGAGCGGAGGCTGGGTTTCCTGGGAACAGAGCTGGGGTGCAGTGTAGACAGTGCTGAGCCGGTTAGAGAGCCTGGGATGGGGAAACAGGTGACAGGTGGGGTCCAGTGCAGGCGAGGAACCAGTAGAAACTGATGTGGGACCCAGGAGCAAGGGGACGAGGGACCCGGACTAGACTCCTGGGAACGCCAGGCAGGACCGAGGACAGTGAGCTGGGCCTTGCACATAGAACTAGAGGGGCCTCGGAGAGCCCCGTGTTTGTCAAAGGGGAGCGCTGAGGCCAGGAGGTGGGCTGGGCTGAGGGCCTGGGAGGGTCTCGCCTGTGTCACTTTTAGTCTCCTCGAGGCCACTCAGGGACTATTCATGTCACCATCTGAATCACATCTGAGGGCCTCAGGGTCCGGGGGACTGGGTCTCACCTGATTGGCAGGCCCTGGGCTGCTCTGGACAGCTCTTCCGAGGTCCCGGGACCCCTGGATGCGGGCCTGGAGGTTTGCTCGGGGGTGGGGGCTGGTGCTGTGTGAGGTTTGCGTGGGGACCCAGATTTATACGTGTGGGGTGTGTGGCGTGTGCATGGATCCATGCTTGATCTCACGTGTGGGTGTGGACACGGTTGTCCCCTGGCATTCACCTCTCTGTGCTGCTGGACTTAGTGACCCTCAAGGTAGCCCTCAGTCTGAGACCAAGGGACCTGGGGTTGGGGACGACCTGGTGGCGTCCCCTGCACAATTGCTGGAGTTTCCCATCTTAGCTGTCTTTCCGCCCACACCCCTCCTCCCTAACTCCTCTGTGTGTCCCCTCCTGAACAGGCCACCTGTGTGCCGTGCTCCTCAGGAGCTGCTGCCGGGGCTGCCCAGCCCTGGATGGGGTGACCGAGTGAGTGAGCGGTTTGGATTGAATGTGTGGCTATGTGCACACTGTGTGTGTGAACACGGACACCTTGTGAGCACGTGTGTGTGCAGAGGTGTACACACCCGTGCGGGCGCGTGGGTCTGCCCCTGCAGACGTGTAGCTGTGTCCATGCAGTGGACCCAGTTACCCTGCCACATGGGCTGCTTCAGTAGTGCGTGAGCGCAGTGCGGGACTTGGGATCCTGCCGGCCGGGTGGGTGGGCAGAGGCGGGGAGCTGGGGGGAGGTGAGGGGGAGACAGTGAGGACTCTGATTATTTCAACCTTGAAAACGCTTTTCAATTACAATTTGCAACCTGCAGACAAAGGCTGCAGTCACCGTAGTAACCGTGACTCCAGGGTTTGATGGAGAAAATCCTCCCCCTGGGTCCCTAGCTGGCTGTCACCCGTGGAGGAGCCAAACCCATCTCTGCCTCGCTGTGCCCCGGGACACAATTAGGACATCTTCAAACTGTTGCTGCTGTCACTGCTGCCATGCGTCTGGAATTTATCTCCTCAGTAGCTCTCAGACGCGCGTGTCTGCTTCCCTCCCTGAGCTGCAGGGTCCCTGCCCTCCCCTGAGCCCCTTCCCTCCCTGGCAGCTGCCTCCTGCAGACCTGCAGAGGGTGATGGCTGCTAGGTCTGGGCAGGCACTTGCAGCAGGGCCCGACCTGGAGGTGGGGACAGGCGGCCCCAGGAGCCAGGGTGATGGGAGGGCACTTGGACCTGTCAGCATTGCATCTCGAGGAGCCCAAGGCACAGGTCCTGGGTCTGGGGTGCCACCCAGGGGGTGGTGGACTTCCCTTTCCCTCTGGGGGTCTCTATGCTCAGTGGTGGCTCAGTGACCTCAGTGGCTCAGGAACAAACGATTCAGCCGGACCCTGGAAGAGGGACGCAGGGGCTGGGTCAGGTGAGCTGCACCGCATCTGTCTCCAGTGTCCTTGGCCTTGGGAGCCAGCACGTCTCCTCCGCAGTGGCCGCAGCCTCCCGCTCTGTCCCTGCTTAATAATTTATCCCTCACCCAGATCCAGGGAGGCGTGGGGGGGTGGACTGTGCAGGAGTCCTGCGCTCTTCTGGGCCCTGGGCTGGGCCTGAGGTGGGCCTGGTGCAGGAGCGGCTTTCCTGCCCCAGCCCTCTCTGCTGCCCTCGGGGGACAGCGATGTCCCCGTTTCCTGGCTCTCAGAACCCTGTGATCAGAGGTCTGGGTGAGCAGGCAGTGTGGCGAAGCCGGGGAATCTGTCTTATGTTCTTTCCTGCCTGTGCCTGACCTAGAAATAGCGCTGCCTGTTAGCAAAGCTAACCACTTTGGTGCGGGTGAGGCCGCGGCCAGCGTGGCCAGGGCGGGAGGAGGGGTTCTGGGGAGCTGGGGTGCTCATCCTGTCACCGACAGGCTCAGCTTCTGGCTGTGTGCCCCCCTCTCTAGGCCCCCCATGAGTCTTCTCATGCATAGGACGGTTGGAGCAGAGGACCGCAGTGGCCCTGCCGTCCCTGCCGTGGTGATGCTGCGATTTCCAGGGTCCACTCAGCTGTCCGTGGCTGTCCACCCTGAGTCAGGCTGAGCACAGTGTAGGCTCCTGGGCAGCAGGGTCAGTTGCGTGTCCAGACTGGCCGAGGTTTGACAGATGGCTGCTGTCATACCTGCTGGTGGGGTGGTGGGGGTGGAAGGTGGGGCAGCCGCAGAGTGAGGTCCCAGGGACTTGGGGCTGAGTGTGAGCCAGGTCAGCCTAGACGGTGCAGCCCCTCCCCAGCTGCCTGCAGGGGCCTGTGTGGCCTGCGCCCGCAGCAGGCAGAGCAGGCTGTGACGGGCTCTGGGCATCAGCCTCCTGGTCCTGCCCTTGAGGAGGAGGCTGGGCCGTGCTGTGTGCAGGGCTGTAGCCTTGGGAGGGTCAGTGGGCCTCCCTGGAGCTCTATCCATCTTTTCCCTTCTCTGCTGTCACTTTGAGGTCCCTAGCCACACCCCACTTTCCCCAGCACAGTGCACAGGCTGAGAGCTGGAGCCTCTATATTAGATCAGCCCTGTATGGTCCTGCAGTGTTCCTCGCCTGTCTGTGCCTCAGTTTCCCCACCTCTAGTGGAGATGATTGCTCACTTCAGAGCACCGCTGGGAGAATTCAGAGGGCCGATGTGTGATTTGTAGCCATAAAAAGCGGATGTCTGGGGTTTGAAGCCACTGCCTCCTCCAGGAAGACTTCCAGGCTGTCTTCACCCAGGCGATGCCACAGAACCCACCCCTGGGGTGGGAGAGCAGGCTGGGCACCCTGGGTCAGCTCTGGTGCCCGGGGCACCGCTGTGAGGGCGGAGGGGTCACGGGCATCCATCCGGGTGTTTCCTTGCAGACCGGGAGCGCATCGGGCAGGACTCTGCGTACGAGCAGGAGGGCAAGGTGCAGTTCG
Organism: Hydrochoerus hydrochaeris; assembly: GCA_004027455.1. Classification (NCBI taxonomy): domain Eukaryota; kingdom Metazoa; phylum Chordata; class Mammalia; order Rodentia; family Hydrochaeridae; genus Hydrochoerus; species Hydrochoerus hydrochaeris. The sequence goes on along the minus strand of PVLA01010176.1, from coordinate 3,873 downwards.
TGATTGACGCTGTGTACGCCATGGGCCACGCGCTGCACGCCATGCACCGCGACCTGTGTCCTGGCCGCGTGGGGCTGTGTCCTCGCATGGACCCTGTGGACGGCTCCCAGCTGCTTAAGTACATCCGAAACGTCAACTTCTCAGGTGTGGACGTGGTGCGGGCCCTGCAGCCAGGGGACGGAGTCCTGCAGGGAGGGAGCGGGGGCCTCTTCAGATGCTTCTGAGCGCGGAGACCCCAAGATGCCCTCCTCCCGAGACCTCCCCAGAGCTATCTCTGCCCCGAGTCCGTCATCCTCCCTGGCTCCGGGTAAAGGCCTAGCGGAGACCCCACCCCCACAGGCATCGCGGGGAATCCCGTGACCTTCAATGAGAACGGCGATGCGCCCGGGCGCTACGACATCTACCAGTACCAGCTGCGCAACGGCTCTGCCGAGTACAAGGTCATCGGCTCCTGGACCGACCACCTGTACCTCCGAGTAAGCGGGGGCGGGGGGGAGGGGCCCGGGCAGCCCAGCCCCAGGCAGAAGCTGGGCGACCTGGACCCTGGGACCCCAGCTCCCGAGCTGGACCTCCTTCCCTGCCCTGCTCCCAGACCTCAGAGGCCGAGGCCCACCCCCAGGAGGGAAGAAGAGGGCAGCCGGGGTTCTGCTGCCCACTCTGGCCCTGCCCTCTTGTGTTGCCTGGGTTGTCCTGGTGTGACTCATGGCTAGGATGCTCCAGAGGGATGCGTTTGTACCCAGGGAGGACCAGAGGCTGCTGGGCGTGGGAAGGCAGTGGGGGCTGCTTCAGACGGAGGACGGGGTCTCAAGGCAGAGGGCCCAGGTGTGATTTGGGGTCTGCACTGACCGCTGGCCAAGGAGCTATTTGAGCCCCACAGCCCTGACTCACAGAGTGCCCCAGGGCCAGTGGCCCTCCCTGGATGCTCCCATGGGTGTGCTTTCAGGAGAAAGCCCTGCAGTTGGTGTCCGAGAATGGTCCTCGCCCTGCTGGGGAGAAGGGCGAGCTGTGACACCTGGGATTCCTGGGCTCCCAGAGGGGCTGCACCCCCCTCCCCGTGAGACCCCCTGTACCCACAGCCTTCTGGGCCAGAGGAGATGTTTCAGGGAACCCAGCCCCAGGGACACAGGGAATCCCCTGCAGCTTGGTGGGGCAAAGCTCTTTCCTATGATGAGAGATGGGACCGTGAGGGTGGACGGCTCATGTGGGTGCAGAGGGCAGCACCCAGGGTTCAGACTCGGATTCCCAGAGCAGCGGCTTCGAGTCCCTTCTGAGCTGTGCTACACACTGGCTCTGGTTCTGATCCAGTTTGGCATGGCACTGTGAGAAGGTCCACTCCATGAGGCAGGCGCTGCCCTCGTCCCCGTTTCCCAGATGTGTGGGCGGAAGGCAGGGCTGGGCATGCAGGGATGTCCTCCCCCACCACAGGGGTACAAGGCCTTTGCCCTGGCCAGCTGTCTCCACGGCCCGGTCCTTGTCCCCGATGGAGCTGAAGGGTAGGAGGCTGAAGGGCACTTGTCACAGGCGCCTGAGTGTCACTGCCCGGCCTTGGCTGTCCTCACCAATTCCCGGGGCCTCTGTGGGGCAGGGCTGTAGGATCCTGGGGAATAAACACGCAGGTCTGGCCCTCCCAGAGCTGCCGTCCTGGAGACACGTGAACGCAGTACCCCCCTGACTCCGGGGGGTCGTCCTCGGGAGCAGGGCAAGGTGGCTTCTGCCCCACTGTCGCTGGCTGGATTGAATGGTGGAGACGAGCCCCAGAGCTCGAGGTGTTTGGTTGCCAAGTGGCACATGTGACCATAGGGTGTGAATGTCCCTGACTGCCCTGACCCTGGAACCTGAGTCTCCCAGGGCACCTGTCATTCTCCTGCGTCCCGGGAAAGCCCTCACTGGGGTCATCCCGGTAGGACACGCTGGTCATGCTGCACCCTGGCTGCTGGGGTGGCCCATCCAGCAGCACACAGAGCCTCGGGGCAACCTTGTTACCAAGGTTTCCTTTTCCCCTCACTGTGAGGTCCTCTTTGGATCCCGGCCCTGCCCCTTCCTTAGCTCAGAAATGGCCCAGGCCTCGACCTGGCAGGCGGCGTTTCTCAGAATTTAGCACCTGCCACGTGCATGTGCCCATCCAGCCGGGTGCCGCTCTTGCTGCGGGCCGCTTGGCTGAGAGCAGGTGCGCTGAGCTGGGGCCACTCCCTCAAGGTCTGGGGTAACCTAAGGCATTCTGTGGGGCGGGTGGGCACTGTGAGGAGCCTGGATCTAGAGTGAGGGGTGAAGAGATGCTAATGCCGGGGCGCAGAGCGAGTGTCCTCAGATTGAATCTGCGCCCTGTTCTGCCAAGCAGGGCTCTCCGTGCCCCTCGATTGGCAGACTCAGCAGGCGGAGTCACAGGGTAAGGGTTGTTGAAACAACAGCTACCATGTTGGGGTGACCGAAATGTGTGTGTCTAGCAAATCCTGGTACTGGCGCTGCAGGACACGGTGGGCAGTGGGACCTCAGAGGGCTGGGCGTCAGGACCCTGAGTGCCCCCTGCTGCATCAGTGGGGCTCTGTGTGACCCTGGGCCTCGGCTGCTCTCTGGGCTCGGCTTCTCCCTGAGTTCTGAGGGGGTTTGGTTCTCACAGTAAGATCTGAGACACAGTAAGATCTGCGCTTGTGTCTATCCAGCTGCTGGGCTCAGGAAGCCCGGGGGGGGGGGGGTCCAGGCGGCTGGATTCTTGGCTGGTTCTAGGGCAGGGCAGAAGAGCACCCCTGGGGATGCACAGTCCCTGGCACCTGGCCTGGCGTCCTGAAGCCGCTGTGCGGTGCTGTCGTTGCCAGATAGAGCGGATGCACTGGCCGGGCAGCGGGCAGCAGCTGCCCCGCTCCATCTGCAGCCTGCCCTGCCAGCCAGGGGAGCGGAAGAAGACGGTGAAGGGCATGCCCTGCTGCTGGCACTGCGAGCCCTGCACCGGGTACCAGTACCAAGTGGACCGCTACACCTGCAAGACGTGTCCTTACGACATGCGGCCCACAGAGAACCGCACGGGCTGCCGGCCCATCCCCATCATCAAGCTCGAGTGGGGCTCGCCCTGGGCCGTGCTGCCCCTCTTCCTGGCCGTGGTGGGCATCGCAGCCACGCTGTTCGTGGTGGTCACCTTCGTGCGCTACAACGACACGCCCATCGTGAAGGCCTCGGGCCGCGAGCTGAGCTATGTGCTGCTGGCGGGCATCTTCCTGTGCTACGCCACCACCTTCCTCATGATCGCCGAGCCGGACCTGGGCACCTGCTCGCTGCGGCGCATCTTCCTGGGGCTCGGCATGAGCATCAGCTACGCGGCGCTGCTCACCAAGACCAACCGCATCTACCGCATCTTCGAGCAGGGCAAGCGGTCAGTGAGCGCCCCGCGCTTCATCAGCCCCGCCTCGCAGCTGGCCATCACCTTCAGCCTCATCTCGCTGCAGCTGCTGGGTATCTGCGTGTGGTTCGTGGTGGACCCGTCCCACTCCGTGGTGGACTTCCAGGACCAGCGGACGCTCGACCCCCGCTTCGCCAGGGGCGTGCTCAAGTGCGACATCTCGGACCTGTCGCTCATCTGCCTGCTGGGCTACAGCATGCTGCTCATGGTCACGTGCACCGTGTACGCCATCAAGACGCGGGGCGTGCCCGAGACCTTCAACGAGGCCAAGCCCATCGGCTTCACCATGTACACCACCTGCATCGTGTGGCTCGCATTCATCCCCATCTTCTTTGGCACCTCGCAGTCGGCCGACAAGGTGCGTGCGGGGCGGGGCGGGGCGGGGGCGGGCGGCGAGCGCGGGGCGGGGCAGGGGCGGGGCGGCGAGCGCGGGGCGGGGCGGGCGGCCAGCGCAGGGCAGGGCGGGGCGGGGCGGGCGGAGA
>PVLA01010175.1:0-66311 GCA_004027455.1 Hydrochoerus hydrochaeris | reverse complement strand
TCCAACCAAAAGCCTTCTGTAGCCTAGACAGTGATGTGGTGACACTGAAAATCTTTAAAACTGCAGCTCCTTATAGATCCCCCACAGGGTATCTGTGCTCTTCTTCAAATGGATTCTTCAGGATTCAGAGTCACCTTCACAATATCAGAGTTCCCATTTTGTCCCAGAACACAAGGTACATTGAGGAAGACATTATTCTCCATTCCATAGAGTACCTTAATCATGGCAGAAACTGGATGCACTCTCCTAAGATTCTTCATTATACTTTTTGCCAAATCTGCCCTGAAGAGTTCAATGGCACAGGTAGTGTAGTCTTTTGGTTTGATCACTTCATAAGCACAGTCAGCCACCTGTTTGTGAACCTCTTTCCAGTGCTCCTTAGCCCATCAGTTCCTAAGTCAGGGTGTAGACTCTTCAGGGTGACACCAGAAACATTCACCCCACTCCACATGAACACTGAAATCTCTATGCTTCCCGAGGATCCATCCATGGCAGCTCAGCGGGTGAACTCCCAGGCTTTCCCTCATTAAGTAGTGGAATCAAGCTGAAACCAGGTTGCAACCACTTCCAACAACACAGTTCTTGGGAAAGCCACTTATTTTCCAAGCCACATAGATGAAGATATCCACTGGATTGGAAACAACATTTCAGTTTGGGCTATACTTTACAACATTAGGAATGATGAACCTAAAGATGTCCACATTTATGCTGCACCAAATTAAGATGGCTTTCTTTCTCTTGCTGACATGCCCCAGTTGTGATAATAACCAGCTTGGAGTTTGTGGTTACATTGTAGTCTTTGCCAGACACAATTTTTGGTATTCTAAGGAAAAGGCTGCCATGCTGGAGATCCATCATCTCTCTCTTCAGTTTGTCTTCCATGATATTAATAAGAGCAAGTTCACCTGCCAAGTCTTTCATTAAGATATAGATGGCACAGGCCATGCCAACAACATTAACACCGACAACTGTAATCTTATTCTGAGGCACCTGTTCTTCCTTAAGCTAGTTCACAATCTCCGGATCCTTGAGACTGGCCATTTTGGATTTAGAACCAAAAGGAACTGGAGTTCATGAGGGGTGGGCATTGGGGTGTGCAGCTCTGAGGTCTGGACTCAGCTGCAGCAGCTCTGGAATCTTTTCCCCCATTTTGTGGGTTTTCTTTTCAGTCTGTTGGCAGTTTCTTTTGCTGTGCAAGAACTTTTTAATATGGTGAGATACCAGTGTTTGATTCTTTGTAATATTTCCTGTGTGATCAGGGTTTTTTTCATAAAGTCTTTCCCTACTCCTGTAGCTTCTAGTGTTTTACCTAGTCTTGTCTTCCAGCAGTGTTTCTGTTTTACCAGGCATTTTTTAAAGGGTATAGTTGAAAGTTTGTTTTCAAAAGGAAAGTCCCACTTAAAAAACTTTTAGTGAACTACAATCTTTCAATCTTCCACCTTAGTTACACAAAGAACTGTAAAGAGTTACAGATTTTTGTACTAACTTATATTTAAAGATCAGTTGTTTTTTAAAACAAGAATTTTATGTTGAAAAAAAAGAAAATGAAATACATTTGTATAAAGGTTGCAAATGTCCTGTGGCCAATGTTGCTTCAAAATTTTCTACCAGAATAAGAAACAGGTCTCTGCAGTAAAAGATGAGTTGTTGAGGTTCATCTTTCTCAAAGAATTGTAGGATGCAGATAAGAAGAACACAAAGAAACAAAATGATATCTTTTCACAACTGTACAAGAACTTCATAACTACAGTGATAGTATGATCACATGAAAAGTGATTTAACTTTAAAAGATTTAGAAAATTTGGAGTACACTATGAATCTGAGACCAGCCTGGGCTATAAAGTGAGTTTAAGGTCAGCCTGAATTACATAGTGAAACTCTCTCAAAAATTAATTAATTAATTAATTAATTAAATTTAATGAGCTCACACAAAATAGTCAATCCCATAACCTCCCACAAAGGAGAAGGAGTTTATTTTAGTTCATAGTTCTTACAGAATTCAGTCCACAGTCAGCAGACTCCAAGCTAGGCAAGTCATGGTAGAAGGCTCCAGGAGGAGGACAGCTACTTGTACAATGGGGGCTGGGAAGCATAGAACAGAGCAGAAGTGAGAAGGGAAATACCCAGGAGCAAAAAAAAAAAAAAAAAAAAAAAAAAAAAAAAAAAAAAAAAAAAAAAAAAAAAAAAAAAAAAAAAAAAAAAAAAAAAAAAAAAAAAAAAAAAAAAGAAAAAAAAAGAAAAAGAAAAAGAAAACTTGGAGTGATATTGATGCGAGGGAACCACATGTAAAGTTTCTCTGAAACTTCAAACATATAGAGGAATTTCTTGTGTATTCCTGTTGTTGCCATCAATAAAATTGTAAAATTTTCTAAAACATTGTTCATTGTACATAAATTTTTCTCGTGTTTCCACTTGTGGATGAAATTTATAATCACACATTAGGAAGTCATCTATTTTGTATACAAATTGGTGACTCTGAAATCTTGCACATTCCATCCCTAATTTTTCTACTACTACTTGCTTCCCATAACAGCAAACTTTGGTGAAACATGTGACTGTCATATTTTCAGAACTCATATTGATTGGTTACACCATAAAAAAGTCCTGCAGCATCTTGAATATTGCAGTTCAAGTCATACCAGAATTTTATAAGGAAGAAGAAAATTTCAAGGCCATTTCCAAATAGTTCCTTTCTTTTTAGGAAATTTCTCATAATTATGATGAATGTATACAATATGTCCCTGTAAGGATGGTTTTCATGCCCAATGTGCATGAGGAGCTGTTTGTTGTGGAGTCTGGGTCTGGTTACTATTCAAGAAAAGCTGAGAATCCAACAAGCAAAGCATGATCATGCTAATGGAATGATCCCACCAGGCAAGGACAGAGCAAGATGATGCAGGCTAAAACTCTGCAATGGGGTCTGTGACAAAAGGCCTGATCGGATAAGCACAAAGGGCTTGACTACTTGCAAGGACCTGGATGCACTGTTTTTAACATTCCAGGTTACAACTCCTAAGCAGATAGAGTATGGCAGACCCAAGGTGTCATGAATGGCAGTGGCCATGATCAGGGATGATGACATAGCCACAATGTGCTTCAGGTCCTTTGCAATCTGATCTTTAGCTTGAAATGAAAATAGTGAGATTTCCTTCTGGCTAGAACCTGAGTGTGACTAGACATGTTTTTTTTTTTAAATTTTTTATTTAAAGGGATAAAACAGAAAAAGGAGAGAAATATTACAGAATCTAAAAAAAATAAATAGTAAGAAATCACTAGCTGATAAATTACATATTGCTCTTTTAAAATTAGTTGTTCCAGTTACAAAATTAATGCACACAAAATGGACACTCAAGCAGTGAGACTGCAAACAGATCTGTTCAAGAATCAAACAAGAACTAAAAAATATGGGTAACAATCCTGCACACATAAATATACATGCAGTTATATCTTTTATGGCACTTCCAATTTTTTCTTTTTTACAAAAGCAATTATAAATTTTTTACTTAATGCGAGAAAAAAAGAGGAAAATGGTAGAAATATTAAAGAATTTCAAGAAAAGAAGATAAGCAGTAAGAAATCACTAGTTGATACATTACATATTGTTCTTTTAGAAATAGTTATTCAAGTTACAGAATTAAAACACACAAAGTGGACACTAAAGCAGTGAGAGTGCAAATGGATCTCTTCAACAATCCAACAAGAAACGAGAAATATGGTCATCAATCCTACACATCTAAACATACATGCAGCTATAACTTTTATAGACTATTTTCTCTTTTTTACAGTAGCAATTATACATTTTAAAATTTTATTTAAAGAGAAGAAAAGCAAAACAGAAAAAAGGGTAGCAACAATACAGAATTCTAGAAGAAAGGAAGAAAAAGGAGAATGTGAAAAAGCCCAAATAAGAAATCAGTAATTTATAAATTACATACTGTCATCCTGGATGTAGCTGTTCAAGTTACAAAGCTAAAGCGTACATAGTAAATATTCAAAGAGTCAGAATACAAACAGTTTTGCTCAAAGATCCCACAAAGATTCAGCAATATGGTCATCTGTTTTACACACTCAAATGTACATGCAGTTATATCTCTTAGATTATGTTCTTTTCCTCCTTTTTACAATAGAAATTACACATTTTGGTTTTATTACATTTGTAGTTCTTATTTACTTTTTACACTAGAGACACAATATGATATTTATAAATATGATTCTTATTTATTTCACTAATGAGAATAGTCTCAAGTTGTCTCCATTTGCCTATGAAGGACTCAAGATCATCCTTTTTTATAGCTAAGTAATATTCCATTGTAAAAAATGCCACAACTTTTTCATCAAGTCTGAAGTTGATGGGCATCTTGATTGTTTCTAGGATTTAGCTATCACAAATTGTGCATCTATGAACATGGGTGCACATATATCATTGTGATATGAACTTTTCAGTTCTTTGAGGAAAATGCCCAGGAGGGGGATAGCTGGATTCAATCGGGCTTCTAATCCTAGTCTTCTGAGAATTCTCCATATGGATTTCCATAACGGTTGCACCAGTCTACATTCCCACCAAGAGTGTAGCAGTGTTCCTTTTTCCTGGCAGCCTCGCCAACATTTGTTATCAGTTGATTTCTTGATGGCAGCTATTCTTTACGGGGTAAGGTGGAATCTGAAAGATGTTTTAATTTGCATTTCTTGAATACCAGTGATGGTGAACATTTCTTCATGTATTTATTTGCCATTTGTATATCTTTGTCTGAGAACTGTGTGTTCATCTCAGATGCCCATTATTGGAGAGGCTCTTTGAATTTGGGGGGATTGATGTTTTTTCAATTCTTTATATATTCTGGACACAAGTCCTTTGTCTGAGGGGCTGCTGGTTAAAATTTTTTCCCACTCTGCTGGTTTTCTTTTCACTCTGTTGGTGATTTCCTTTGAAGTGCAGAAACTTCAATAATGTGAGATTCCATTTGTTGATTCTTTGAAGTATTTCCCGTGCAGTTTGCATTTGGTTCATGAATTCTCTGCCTACCGCTATGTCTCCAAGACTTCTACTTACCTTGTCTTCCAGTAGATTTAGTCTTTCTGTTTTATTATTGAGGTCTTTGATCCATTTAGACTTTAGTTTTGTGTATGGTGATATGCATGGATCTAGTTTCAGTCTTCGGCATGTAGAGAACCAATTTTTCCAACACCATCTATTAAAGAGACTATCCTTCTTCCAGTGGACATATTTAGACCCTTTGTCAAATATCAGGTGGCTGAGTGTCTTTGTAGGTGTGCTTGCATCTTCTAATCTGTTCCATTGATCCTCAGGTCTATTTCTTTGCCAGTACCAAGCTGATTTTATCACTGTGGCTTTATAGTACTGTTTCAAGTCAGGAATTGAGATGCCTCCTGCCTTGCTTTTGTTGCCTAGAATTGCCTTTGCTATTCTAGGTTTCTTCTGTTTCCCAATGAATTTTAGGAGTGTTTTCTCTAGACCTGTGAGGTATGTCAATGGCATTTTGATTGGGATTGTGTTAAATCTGTATAAAAGTTTTGGGAGTATAGCCATTTTCACAGTGTTGGTTCTTCCTTACCAAAAGCAAGAAATGTCCTTCCATTTTCTAATATCCTATTCAATCTCCTTTTTCAGCATAGTATAATTTTCAGCATATAGGTCTTTTACATTTTTGTTAGGTTGATTCCTAAGTATTTCATTTTTTTAGATGTTATTGTAAAGGGCGATATTTCTATAATTTCTCTCTCAGTGAGTTTTTTGTTTGTTTACAGGAATGCTATTGATTTTTGAGCATTGACTTTGTATCCAGCTACACTACTGAACTTGTTTTTCACCTCTAGCAGCCTTTTAATGGAGTTTTTTGGGTCTTCTATATAGATTATCATGTCATCTGCAAATAGTGATAATTTAACTTCTTCCTTTGCTATCTTTATTCCTTCTATTTCTCTCTCTTGTCTGATTGCCCTGGCTAGTGTTTCCAGAACTATGTTGAAAAGGAGTGGTGACAGTGGACATCCTTGTCTTGCTCCTGATTTTAAAGTGAAAGCTTTCTGTTTTTGTTGATTTAGTATAATGTTGGCTGTTGTTTTGTCATATATGGCCTTTATAAGGTTGAGGTAGACACCTTGTATTCCGAGTTTCTGAAGGTTTTTTATCATGAATATGTGTTGGACTTTGTCGAAAGCTTTTTCTGCATCTATTAAAATGACCATGTGGTTTTTGTTTTTGGCTCTGCTGATGTGGTGTATTACAGTTATTGATTTGCGTATGTTAAACCATCCCTGCATTCCTGGAATGAATCCCCCTTGGTCATGATGTATAATCTTCTTGATGATTTCCTGCTTTCTATTTGCCAGTATTTTGTTAAGAATCTTTGCATCAATGTTCATTAGTGAGATTGGCCTACAGTTCTTGTTTTTGGTTGGATCTTTCTCTGGTTTTGGTATCAGAGTAATACTTGCCTCCAGGAATGATTTAAGGAGGATTGCTTTTTTCTCAATTTCGTTGAAGCGTTTAAGGTGTATTGGCATCAAATCTTCTGTAAATTTCTTGTAGAATTCAGCTGTGAATCCATCATGACCTGGACTTTTCTTTGTTGGTAAGTTTTTAATTACATTTTCAGTTTCAGTAGTTGATATTGGGTTGTTCAAAATTGCTATAACTTCTTGGATGAACTTTGGTAGTTCATATGTTTCTAGAAATCTGTCCATTTTCTCTGTGTTTTCCACTCTACGTGAGTAGGGATATTCAAAGTAGGTATTCATAATCTTTTGAATTTCTATGGAATCTGTAATAATTTCTCCGTTTTCAGTTCTTATTACATGAATATGGGTTTTTTCCTTTCTTTCTCTTGATAAGGTTAGCTAGGGGTTTGTCAATTTTGTTGATTCTCTCAAAAAACCAGCTTTTTGATTCATTAATTTTTGTATTTTTTTAGCTTCAATTGCATTGATTTCTGCTCTAATCTTTACAATTTCCTCCTTTCTATGAGCTTTGGGTTTAGGTTGCTCTTCTTTTTCTAGATGCTTGAGATGGAGCATTTGGTTGTTTATTTGTGCTCTTTCTGTTTTCTTGATATGACAGTTTATTGCTATATATTTCCCTCTTAAGACTGCTTTAATTGCATCCCACCAATTACACTATGTTGTTTCTATATTTTCACTGAATTGTAGGTAGTTCCTTATTTTTTCTTTAATTTCATCTGTAGTCCACTGGTTGTTCAAAAGGCTATCATTTAATTTCGATGTATTTATGTAGGTATTACAATTTCTTTTGCCATTAATTTCCAATTTCAGTGCACTGTGGTCAGATACTATAGATGGTATGATTTCAATACCTTTGCATTTACTTAAGAATGTTTTATGGGATAATATATGGTCTATTTTGGAGAATGACCCATGTGCAACTGAGAAGAATGTGTATTCTGATATGGTTGGGTGGAACACTCTGTAAACATCTACTAAGTCCAATTGCTCACAGGCATGATTCAGTTCTGGTATTTCTTTGCTGAATTTTTGTCTAGTTGATCTATCTTTTTGTGACAATGGCTGTTAAGATCTGTTATAATTGTATTCTTGTTTATTTGGTTTTTCATGTCCATTAGTATCTGTCTTATATGGTTGGTTGCTCCTGTATTTGGTGCATATATATTTATAATTGTTAGTTCTTCCTCTTGAATTTTACCACTATTAAGTATGTAGTGACCTCTATCTCTTTTAAGCATTTTATGTTTGAAGTCCACATTGTCTGTGTATAATAGCTACCCCTGCTTTTTTCTGGGTTCCTGTTGCATGGAATACTGTTTTCCATCCTTTGACTTTAATCTATCAGTTTCCTTTTGCATCAGATGTGTTTCTTGTATACAGCATATTGTGGGTTCCTGTTTCTTGATCCATTCTGTCAATCTATTTCTTTTTATAAGTGAATTGAGGCCATTTATATTTATGGATAGTACTGATTTGTACTGGCTCGACTTTGCCATGTCATGTTCCAGTTGTTTCTTTCTGCTTTTCCCCTTATTTAATTGTGTATCCTATCTGGTGGTTTCTTTCTGTTGTTGTTTTGGGGATTGTGGTTATTTTTATCTCAGTCTAGTATGTCCTTCAGTACTCTTTCTAGGGTTTGTTTGGTGGATATGAATTTCTTCAGTTGTTCTTTGTCATGGAAGTATCTTGTTTCTCTGTTAAATTTGAATGAAAGTTTTACTGGGTACATCAGTCTGGGTCGAAGATTGTTTTCTTTCAGGGCTTGAAATACCTCACTCCAAGCTCTTCTTGACTTGAGGGTTTGTGCTGAAAAGTCTGCCTTGATTCTAATGGGCTTTCCCTGATAGGTGAGTTGTGTCTTTTCTCTGACAGCTTTTAATGTTCTGTTTTTATGCTGTATATCTGAGATCTTAATTATTATGTGTCTGGCTGTGGATTTATGTTGATTCTGACTGTTTGGTGTTGTATATGCCTCACTTGTCTGTATATCAGATTCTTTCCCCATGTTTTGGAAATTTTCTGCTATTATTTCTGTAAATAGTTTATGTATGTCATTTGCCTGCACTCCTGCATCTTCTCTAATGCCCATTATTCTTATATTGTTGCTCTTGGCATCAGCATGAAGCTTCTGGATTGTCATTTCATGCTGCTTTGTTATTTTAAAAGTTCTATCCTTTCCTGATCTCTAAGTGTGATCCTGTCCTCAAGGTCTGAAATCCTATCCTCAGCTTCCTTTAGGCGATTTTGCATGCTTTCAATAGAATTTTTTGTTTCTTGGATGTCTTTTTGAGTTTTTTCATGAATTCTGCTTGCTTTCTATATTGTTCACATTCAAAGTTTCAATCAGTTTCCCATGCTCATGTACTTTTTTCTCTAGTTCTTCTTTAGCTGCATTCAAGAACTCCTTTACTAAAGTTGTTATTTCTATCTTTACATGGGAGACTACTTCTAATTTGATTTCCTGTGTAGCCTGATGAAGTTGTTTTTTTATTTCACTGGCTATCTTTTCAGAGATTCCTGGTGTGTTACTTTTGGGGTCCTCTATTTTAGTGTCTCCTCTACTTGCTTCTGGTGAACTATTTGTTTGAGACTGCATTTTCCTTTTTCATTTTGTCATTTTTACTCTGCCTGGTGTTTTCTATTTGTAGGAGCAGATCACACACACTCTTTTCAGACACACCAAAGTCTTACATTTATTTGGAAGGGGTTTTTACTACTGGCCCTATTGATCCACTGTACATCTCTATTTTAGGGGTATACTCACCACATTGATACAGTCAATCTGGTGTAGTCCAAAGTTCACCACCTGGGAGCAATGTTCCAAATCTTCTCACACTAACTGGATCCTGCTGAGATCTTCTGACATTCCAGGTTGGAGGGCGGGCCCATCTGTAGCAGTCCAGGGCGGTTTTCATTCTTGGGCGGGCCTCCTCGATGTTCCTGGTGGCAGAGCAGGCCCACAGGGGAGGTTCCTACCCCTGAGGTGGGCTTGAGCTGAGTTTCAGGTGGCAGTGCGGGCCCTCGCTGGATCATCCTGGCAGCCTACCCCTGATGCAGGCTTCAGCTAATTTCCCGGAGGCAGGGCGGGCCCAGGTTGGAGATTCTGGACAGCTTACCTCTGATGCAGGCTTCCGCTAAGTTCCCAGAGGGAGGGGGGGCCGCGTTGGAGGTTCTGGGCAGCTTATGCCTGATACAGGCTTCGGCTAAGTTTAGTTTTTTTCTTTATTTCTAGCAAACACCATGAGATTTTTGGAGGCTTCATGAGGTGTTTGCTACTTTATCACCAGCATGTTGTGTGGCATAGAGTGGGAGCTCAAAAATTTCTGTGGATTAAAAGAACAAAACTGAACAAATATTTCTGTTTCCTTTGCACATGAAAGACTAATTTGATAAGAATAAAATTCCTGGACCACAATTATTTCCATTTGAAACTACACACGGGTCTATTGTGTTTTGACATTTAGTGTTACAGGGAAGGTCAGCTTGATTTGTAAGTGGTCTGTTTTTTTTTTAAAGAAACTTTTTATTTCTTTTTTTTTTTTGGTACCAGGGATCAAACTCATGACCTCGCACTTGCCAGAAAGCCACTTACTCCACTGTGCTAAACCCTAGGCCCCTAAAGGAACTTTTTATTTTGAAAGAATCATGTATCTACAAAATGTTTAAAAGATAATGCAAAGAGATAGTGTATTCTTCATTCAGTTTCCCCAATTGACATTGGTATAAAATATGTATATCTGTATAACCATCACTGCAATTGACACAAAATACTATTTCATAAACACAATGCTCCCTTGGTGCTATGCCTTTTTTGTCACACATAGAGCTTTGCCATCCCCAACCTTCCCTAAGCCCTGCAACTACTAATCTGTTCTCCATTGCTATACTTTAGGTCTTTACAAGAATATTATATAAATGGGATCATAGAATATGATCTTTTAGAATTTTTTCCCAGTTAGCATGATTATCTTGATATCTGTAAACTTCCTGTGTGTATCTATAATTAGTTCTTTTTTTTATTCTTCAATATTATTTGCCTGGATGTGTTTGTTCAGTAGTTTGCTCATTGAAAAAATGTTTAGATTTTTTCCAATATTCTTACTATAAAAATAAGAAATATTTGTATGCTGGTTCTTGTGTGAACATAAATTTTCATTTCTCTGGGACAAATATCTAAAGGCACAGTTTCTGGGTCATATGATAATATCATATTTTGTTTTATAGGAAACTGTCAAATAATTTTCTGTGGTGGCTCTATCATTGTATATTCCCACCAACAATGCATAAGGTATCCATTGGCTCATATCCTTGTTAACACTCAGTTTGTCTCTATTGGTAATTTAAACTGTTCTAATAGGTGCATAATGGTGTATTTTCATAGTCTTCATTTGAATTTTCCTAAAGGCAAGTAATATTGAACATTATGATATTTATGTTTGATTGTGCCAACTTGACTGGCTTGTGAGCATCCCAAGGGGTTGGTGGAATATACCTCTGGGTATATTTGGTGGTTCATGGAGGCATGAGTTTGAACATACTTATCTAGTCCCTGGTCCCATCCTTTCTGGTACTGTTCCCTGCTATACTTTCTTGCTTCTAGTAAATAAGCAGCTTTGCTCCACCACAACTTTCTGCCATGAAGTTTCTACCTCGGAGCCAACTGACAATGGACTGAATCCCTAAACAATGTGAATTAAATCTCTTTCCTTTAAGTTTATTGGCATCAGGTGTTGTGTCTCAGCAATTAGAAAGCTGACTAATACAGAAAATAATATCAAAGAAATGGGGTCGCTTCTGTGGGTATACTTGATCAAGTGGTTTAGAAGGCTTTGATAAGGGTTTGTGGAAACAGTTTCAGAAAGTTTAGAGATGCAGGCTAGGGAAGCCCTAGAATGTAGTAAGTAGAATCTGATGGATGATTTTGATCAGAACTCAGAAGACCAGGCTGCTGATAGGAAGGTAGATAGCAAGTCCAGCTTCAAGATGTTTCAGTTGGGAAAAAAGAACTCAATGGACAGTTGTTCTAGAAGCCATATGTATTTCAGTCTGGCATAAAATTTGTCCATTTTACTCATATCCTGAGGCTTTTAAGAAGACTGATATTAAGGTGAATAGACTAATCTGATTGAGGAAATTTCAAGACAGTTCAATATTCAGGCTTTGGGAATGTTACTGTTGGCCACTTTTAATCAGATTTTTAGTGAGAATTGGAGATAAAAGCAGAACAAAATATTTTGTGAAATTTCAGTTTTGGCCCAGAGGAATGCATATGTATAGTTGGGGTGAAAGGAGACTTGATTGCTACTTTAGTTACTTTTATCTAGTTGTTGAGCCAAATACCCAATGCCAAAAAGTTATGAAGGAAAGATTTATTTATCTCACAGTTTGTAAAGGCTTCAGTCTATAACTGGCTGATTGCAAGATAGGGTGGCCACATGGCAGTTCATGGTGGCAGGAGACAGGAAAAGCAACAAGTGATGTGAGCAGAGAGAGAGAGAGAGAGAGAGAGAGAGAGAGAGAGAGAGAGGAATCTCTTTCTGTCCTTTTATTTTATGCAGACTGCTGGTATTAGGGTGGTGACAATTCCAATCAGTGGGCAGATCCATCAGTCACCCACCCTTAATTCTAGTACCTTTAACCCCAGTAAGGCAGTATGAATCAATCTCAAGTTGTAGATTCAGTTGCCTCCAAAAACAAACCAAACAAAAAAACCAAACCAAACCAAACCAAAACAAAACAAAAAACCCATCTAAAAGTGCACAAGGCTTTGAGGGTCATCTAGACACAAACCATAACAGATGCTTAACAAATGAGTGCTATTAAAAAGGAAGAAATTACTTTGTATAGGAACAAGAATAATGCCTTGAGAACATCTCAGGAATTAGCAAGACCTAATCCATAATAGACTCAAAGGTGCAAAAGTGTAAACCTTTTATTTGTAAAGAGATCTGGGCACCCCACTTGAGAAGGCTTATCTAGAGAAATGGTTGCTTAAATTTATTTCACCTTGCTCAGTCATCTAGGTACTCAGAAGCTTCTGCAACCATCATCAAAGGAGGCTGTGTAGTTTTCTATTATTAATATTGGGGCTGATCTCAATGACTCATGTCACACAATGAAAGAAGACTTATGACATGAGGAAAAAGTTTATGACCACTCTGCTTATTAAAGGGGTATTCTGTCTTAAGTACATGAAGGGAACAAAGACACTCTTCTAGAAATCCAAAAGATAGTTTGAGAGAAAAATGTGTTATACTTGAACTGATAGCATTGGGAACTGGGCTATTAGGCTAGAGCAGATAGGCTTGGGAATAGCACAGAAAATGTGTTTACATCCACTGGCTGCCAGTCTATGTCTTCCCTCAGGAGCTTGATATCACTCACATGATGCTAGTATGATTGGCATGTGGAATGCAAGAGTTAGGGTGTCAGGGAATATTTTACCCAGATTTCAAATGAAGGCATGGGAGGCCAGTAGTCCCTGCGAGAGGGTCTGTGTGAAGCAATGGGAATGAAGCCAAAGTTTCAGTGAAGACCCTACAAAGTCAGAAATGGGAGGAATGTGAAATATTTGTGGAGGAAAACTCCAGATCCTGAGCAGAGCCAGCCCAAGAAAGAGGCCATGTGTGATGCAACTGGCAAGGCCAAACGGTCCTTTAGAAATCACATTTTACCACTGTTTGTCCTGGAAGCTACAGACTTACTATTTTCCTTTATGAGCTTCTGCCTTCTTTTGACCAATTCTTTTCTGTTCCCGTTTCTCACTTTTGTAATGAAAATATTTGCCTTGTGCCATTGTACCTTGGATTACAGAACATTTTTAAAAAAATTTTTTACTGAGTTTTACCACTAAGAATTAGGGTTATGTCTCAGAAAAAAACTGGACTTAGCCTTTTGAAAAATGTAGCAGATTTTGAGACTTTGGAGAAGGAATTTTAGGTTGTATGCAGGATAGTTGTAATATTAGGTAGAATTATGACCTTGTGTTTATTTGGGGATTAATTATTGTTTAATATATGTTAAAGTGTCAAACTGAAAAGGAGTGGGATGTGAAGGTTAAGCTTGAATGTGTCAACTCATTAAATTGCTAAATTGCCTAAATTGAGTTTGAATTTGTGATCCACCTGCCTCAAGACTTCCAGAGTGCTGGGATTACAGGAATGAGTCACCATGCCAGGATTATAATCAGGTTCCTAATCACCTCTCAATAGCCCCAACTCTTATATCATTTATTGATCACTATGTTGCAGTATTTGAATTTTGGAGAGAACACATTCAAGTCAATGCAGTTTCTTGTATTTTTTTCTGATATTAACCTTTGTATATTGTTAAAATAGGCTTGGCAATGTTTCTAGGATTTTTTCCTATCATTTTTCTTTTTTTGTTTAAATTTTATTTTAGAGAGAATAAAACAAGAGGATAGAACAAAGGAGATCAGAACAGAACAATGCAAGTAACACAGCACTTCACAACAAGACAACCGGATATGAACAGTAGCTACCATAATGTCTCTTTCTTTGAAATAGTTGAGCATAACTTCACACGCCATAATATTAAACCTAAGAAAATATTATAAAACCACTCAAGAGAATGAAAGCATTATAGGGCATTCTGAGTCAAATAACAGAAAATGAACAATGGCTACTATAATATCTCATTTTCTATAAAATATTTGTTTACATTATTACACATATTAAAATCTAATACGACACAACATGATAGAACCAAAGGTAATAGAAGAACAAAACCATAGTAAGACTTCAAAGTAAGATGACATTAAATCAGAAATGGCTGCCATAATGTCTTGTTTTTTTCAAAATAGCTGTTCGTGCCATCACATATAATAAAATCAAACAAAACAGAACAAAACCACTCCAACTAATGAATGAAAATGTTATAAGACTTCAAAGCAATGTAATGGGGAATCATGACTAGGGAGACTATATGGTATTCATACATGTGAGTTTGATTCATGTTTCTTATGAATATGGTCTCAAGTTGCATTCATTTATTTATAAATATCTCCATGTGATCACTCTTTAAAGCTGAGTAGTACTCCATTGTATAAAAATACCACAACTTTTTATTCATTCCTCAGTTGATGAGCACTTAGGTTGTTTCCAAGGTCTGACTATTACAAATTGTGCTGCTATAAACATGGGTGCACATATATCACTGTGGTAAGATGTTTTCAGTTCTTTTGGGAATATGCCTAAGAGTGGAATAGCTGGGTCAAATGGGACTTCCAATCCCAGCTTTTTGAGGAATCTCCAGACAGACCTCCACAGTGGTTGCACCAGTCTACACTCCCACCAACAGTGCAGAAGAGTTCCTTTTCCCCATAGACTCTCCAGCATTTGTTGTCAGCAGTTTTCTTGATCCTGGCCATTCTTTCTGGAATGAGATGGAATCTCAGTGTGGTTTTAATTTGCATTTCTCTAATGACTATTGATGATGAACATTTTTTCATGTATTTATTTGCCATTTGTATTTCTTCATCTGAGAACTATGTATTCGTCTTGGATGCCCATTTTTGGACTGGATCTTTGAATTTCAGGGGTCTGATTTTTAAAAATTATATGTTCGAGACAGAAGTCCTTTGTCTAAGGGGCAGTTCACTAAGATTTTTCCCAATTTTCTCTGTGTTTTCTTTTCACTATGCCAGAGATTACTTTCAACATGAAGATACTCTTTAATAAGGTGTGATCCCAGTTATTGATTCTGGAAGAAGTATTTCCTGTGCAGTTTGGTTCTTGTTCATGAATTCTCTACTTATTCCTATTTTTTCAAGATTTTTACCTACTTTGTCTTCCAACAGGTTTAGTGTTTCTGTTTTAATATTTAAATCTTTGATCCATTTAGATTTTAGTTTAGTACATGGCAATAGGCATTGGCCTAGTTTTAATTTTCGACATATGGATAGCCAGTTTTTCCAGCACCATTTATTATAGAGACTATCGTTCTTCTAGTGATCATGTTTTAGCCTATCATATCTCTTGTGTTGTCCTTGTTATATTTGACTATGAAGATTTAAAAGCTGGGGAGTGCTTGTATGTTTTAATCTCCTGTAAAAATTTCAGTGAAAGTAGAAGTATTCTCTTGAGCATCTGTTAGAACTATCCCACAAAGACGATATGACCTGATATACTTTTGTGTAAAGATTTTAAACCACTGTTTCATGATTTCCAAAGTTTTAGTACTTTTTGAATATTCTATTTCTCTTGAAATGAAATGTGATAAACTGTGTTTTTCCTATTCATCTACATTTTCATATTATTGACAAAAAATTGCTCATAATATTATTTATTGACTATAAGGTCTGTGTAGTCATGTTATCCCTTTTACTTTTTTTGTAACATGGTCTCACTTGTGTTTTAGGTTGGCTTTGAACTTGCTAGATAGCCCATGCTGCTATGGGTAATTGATACATGTTCATAATACATCTCTTTTACTTAAAGAAAAAAATGAAATGGAAATCGAGTAGAAATAATAAAAAATTTCAAAACAAAAACAAAACCAGTAAGAAATCACTAGTTTACAATTACTAGAAGTAGTTGTTCAATTTACAAAAGTAAAGCATACACAGTAGGCATTTAAACAGTGAGACTGCAATCAGCTCTGTTCATTTATTCAACAAAAAATTAGTAATATGGTCATCAATCCTACACACTCAAACATATATGCAGTTATATCCTTTAGAATACTTTCCTCTCTCTTTTTTTACAATAACTATAATCAATTCTCATAAACTGTTTAGAAGTTCTGCACATGTATATGTCTCTACGTGCATACCTAGCCTTTCTGCATTAGAGGGAAAAACACACCAAAAGAAGTCAACAATACAAATTCCTAGAGAAATACAAAATGAAAAGGACATATAAAACCAAAATACTAGGTGATCTATGGTAGTCACCATGATGTCTCCTGCTATTTTCAATAAAATTGTCTATATTGTCAGGCATAGTGTAATTAAACTTATCAGTACATAGAACTATTAATAGAAAGCAAACATTGGAGACATTATAGGACTTCAAAGGCAGTTAATAATCAAGCCAGAATGGGTATCCTATTGAATCCTACCATCCCCAGAGTAGTCGCCCCTACTCCCAGACTTACCCTCAGGCATAACAGATTCAAATAAAATCGCCATTTATTAAAAGGGTCATTGTTCCTCCACAAAGCTTTTGGCCCCTTCATCAAAGATCAAGCAGTTTAATGCAATTGGGCTTGCTTTTGTAGCCTCTTTATTGTTCCATTGATTCTCATACCTGCTTTATCAGTACCATGCTGCTTTTTTATCATTGTAATTTAAATGTTTTTTTATTTAAAGAGAAAAAAAACAAAACAGAAAGAAGGGTAGAAATAATACAAAATTTTAAAAAAATAAACAGTAAGAAATCACTAGTTGATAAATTACATACTGTCATCTTAGAAATAGTTGTTCAAGTTACAAAATTAAAGCATACAAACTGGACATTCAAAGAGTAAGACTACAAACAGTTCTGTTCAAATATCCAACAAAAACTTAGTAATATGGTCCTCTATCTTACACACTTAAACATACATGTAGTTTTATACTTTAGAACACTTTCTTTTCCTCTCTTTTTTACAATAGCAATTACACATTTTGGTTTTATCACACTTATAGTTATTTACTTTTTACACTAGGGACACAATGTGATATTTATAAACATGTTTCTTATTTATTTCACTAATGAGGAGAGTCTCAAGTTGCCTCCACTTACCTATGGAAGCTTCAAGATCATTCTTTTTATAGCTGAATAATATTCCACTGTATAAAAATACCATATCTTTTTCATCCACTGTGCAGTTGATGGTCAATTTGATTGTTTCCAAGATTTAGCTATCACAAATTGTGCTGCTATGAACATCTGTGCACATATATCACTGTGACATGACCTTGTCAGCTTTTCTTGGAAAATACCCAGGAGGGGAATAGCTGGATTGAATGGAGCTTCCAATCCTAGTCTCCTGAGAATTCTGAATACTGATTTCCATAGTGGCTGCACCAGTCTACACTCCCACCAACATTGGAGCAGTGTTCCTTTTTCCCTGCAGCCTTGCCAACATTTGTTATTATTTTCAGAATGAAATGAAATCTCAATGATATTTTCATTTGCATTTCTTGAATGAACAGTGATAATGAACATTTCTTCATGTATTTATTTGCTATTCATATATCTTCATCTGAGAACTGTGTGTTCATCTCAGATGCCCATTTTTGGAGAGGGTCTTTGAATTCAGGGGCTTGATGTTTTTAAATTCTTTGTATGTTCTTGTTTTAAATCCTTTGTCTGAAGGGTTGTTGGCTAAAATTTATTCCCATTCTGTGGGTATTTTTCCACTATGTTGTTGATTATTTTTTTTTGAGACAGGGTCTTGCTATGCAGTTCAGGCTGGCCTTGAGCTCACTTTGTAGCCCAGGCTGGCCTCGAACTCACAATGATACTCCTGCCTCAGCCTCCCAAGTCCTGAGATTACAGGTGTGAGCCACCATGCTTGGCTTCTTTTAAAGTGCAGAAACTTTTCACTAACTTGAGATCCCAGTTCTTGAGTCTGTGAAATGTTACCCATGCAGTTTGCCTTTTGTTCATGAATTCTCTGCCTACCTAGTGTCTCCAAATGTCTCCAAGAATTCTACCTACCTTGTTTTCTAGTAGATTTAGTGTTTCTGTTTTAACATTTAGATCTTTGATCCATTTAGATTTTAGTTTTGTGCATGGTGATAGGCATGGGTCTAGCTACAGTCCTCTGCATGTGGAGAGCCAATTTTTCCAACACCATTTATTAAAGAAGCAGTCCTTCCAGTGAACATGTTCAGAACCTTTGTCAAACATGAGGTGGCTGAGTATCCTTGTAGTTGTGTTTGCATCATCTAATCTGTTCCATTGATCCTCAGGTCTATTTCTTTGCCAATACCATGCTGATTTTTATCACTATGGCTTTATAGTACTGTTTCAAGTCAGGAATTGAGATGCCTGCTGCCTTGCCTTTGTTGCCCAGAATTGCCTTTGCTATTCTAGGTTTCTTCTGTTTCCAAATGAATTTTAGGAGTATTTTTTCTAGATCTATGAGCTATATCAGTGGTATTTTGATTGGGATTGTATTAAATCTGTATAACAGTT
Organism: Hydrochoerus hydrochaeris; assembly: GCA_004027455.1. NCBI lineage: Eukaryota > Metazoa > Chordata > Mammalia > Rodentia > Hydrochaeridae > Hydrochoerus > Hydrochoerus hydrochaeris. Next base: position 47,685 of record PVLA01010175.1, on the reverse strand, counting down.
TTGGCAGTATGGTCATTTTCACAATGCTGGTTCTTCCTAGCCAAGAGCAAGGAATATCATTCCATTCTCGGATATCCTCTTCAATGTTCTTTTTCAGTATAGTGTAATTTTCAGCATATAGGTCTTTTACATTCTTAGTCAAGTTGATTCCTAAGTATTTCATTTTTTTATATGTTCTTGTGAAGGGCGATATTTCCATAATTTCTCTCTCAGTGAGTTTTTTGTTTGTGTACAGGAATGCTATTGATTTTTGAGCATTGATTTTGTATCCAGCTACATTCCTGAACTTATTACCTCTAGTAATCTTCTAATGGAATTTTTTGGTCTTTTATATAGAGTATCATGTCATCTGCAAATAGTAATAATTTAACTTCTTCCTTTCCTATCTTTATTCCTTTTATTTCTCTGTCTTGTCTGATTGCCCTGGCTAGTGTTTCCAGAACTATATTGAATAGGAGTGGTGATAGTGGACATCCTTGTCTTGTTCCTGATTTTAAAGAGAAAGCTTTCAGTTTCTGTCCATTTAGTATAATGTTGGCTGTTGGTTTGTCATAGATGGCCTTTATAAGGTTGAGATCGTGTATTCTGAGTTTCTGAAGGGTTTTTATCATGAACATGTGTTGGAATTTTTTGAAAGCTTTTTCTGCATCTATTGAGATGACCATGTGATTTTTGTGTTTGTCTCTGTTGATGTGGTGATTATATTTATTGACTTATGTATGTTAAACCATCGCTGCATTCCTGGAATGAACCCCACTTGGTCATGATATATAATCTTCTCAATGATTTGCTGCATTCTATTTGCCAGTATTTTATTGAGAATCTTTGCATCAATGTTAAGTAGTGACTTTGCCCTGTAGTTTTCCTTTTTGGTTGAGTCTTTCTCTGGTTTTGGTACCAGAGTACTACTTGCCTCTAGGAATGATTTAGGGAGGCTTGCTTTCTTTTCAATTTCATTGAAGATTTTAAGGTGCATTGGCATCAAATCTTCCATAAATTTCCTGTAGAATTCAGCTGTGAATCCATGAGGACTTGCGCTTTTCTTTGTTGGTAAGTTTTTAATTACATTTTCAAATTGAATAGCTGATATTGGGTTGATCAAAATTGTTATATCTTCTTGGTTGAGCTTTGGTAGTTTATGTTTCTAGAAATTTGTCCATTTCCTCTTTGTTTTCCACTCTATGTGAGTAGAGATTTTCAAAGTAGGTATTCATGATATTTTGAATTTCCATGGGATCTGTAGTAATTTCCCCTTTTTGAGTCCTTATTGTTTGAATTTGGGATTTTTTTCTTTACAAGGTTACATAGAGGTTTGTCAGTTTTGTTTATTTTCTCCAAAACCCAGCTTTTTGATTCATTAATTCTTTGTATTTTTTTTTAGTTTCAATTGCATTGACTTCCACTGTAATCTACAATTTCCTCTCTTCTATTAGCTTTGGGTTTAATTTTCTCTTCTTTTTCTAGAAGCTTCAGATGAAGCATTAGGTTGTTTACTTGTGCTCATTCTGTTTTCTTGATATGACAATTTATTGCTATATATTTCCCGCTCAAGACCACATTCATTGCATCCCACAGATTAAAATACATTGTTTCCCCATTTTCTTTGAGTTGTAGGTATCACTCTATTTTTTCTTTAATTTCATCTGTAGCCCTCTGGTTGTTCAAAAGTTTCTTATTTAATTTCCATGTATTTATGCAGGTTTTGCAATTTCTTTTGCCATTAATTTCCAATTTCAGTGTGCTGTGCTCAGATATTACTCATGGGATAATTTCAATACCTTTGCATTTACTTAAGAATATTTTATGGAACAATATATGGTCTATTTTGGAGAATGTCCCATGTGCAGCTGAGAAGAATGTATATTCTGATGTGGTTGTGTGGAATACTCTGTAAACATCTACTAAGTCCAATTGATCGCAGGTATGATTCAGTTCTATTATTTCTTTGCTGACTTTTTGTCTAGTTGATCTATCTGTTTGTGATAATGGGGTGTTAAGGTCCTCTGTTATAATTGTGTTCTTGTGTATTTGGTTTTTCATGTCTATTAGTATTTGTCTTATATAGTTTGTGCTCCTGTGTTTGGTGCATATATATTTATAATTGTTGGTTCTTCCTTTTGAATTTTTCCACTAACAAGTATGTAGTGACCTTCTCTATCTCTTTTAATAATTTTAGGTTTGAAGCTCACATTGTCTGCAAATAGAATAGTTACACTGCTTTTTTTCTGGGTTCCTGTTGCATGGAAAACTGTTTTCCATCCTTTGAGTTTTAGTTCATGAATTTCCTTTTGGGTCAAATATTTTTCTTGTACAAAGCATATTGTGGGATCCTGTTTCTTGATCCATTCTGTCAACCTATTTCTTTTGATAGGTTAATTCAGGCTATTTACATTTATGGATACCACTGATATGTACTGGCTCAACTTTGCCATGTTATGTTCCTGTTGTTTGCTTACTGCTGTTCCCCCTTATTTAATAGCTAGTCCTACCTGCTGGCTTTTTTCTGTTGTTGTTTTGGGGATTATGGTCATTTTTATTTCTACCTAGAATGTCTTTCAATATTCTTTCTAGCTTTGGCTTGGTGGATGTGAATTTCTTCAGTTGCTCTCTGTCATGGAAGTATTTTACCTCTCCATTAAATTTGAATGAAAGTTTTGCTGGGTACATCAGTCTAGTTTACAAGTTGTTTTCTTTCAGGGCTTAAAACATCTCACTCCAATCTCCTCTTCATTTGAGGGTTTGTGCTGAGAAGTCTGCCATGATTCTAATGGGCTTTCCTTGATAAGTGTGTTGTGTCTTCTCTAACAGCTTTTAGTATTGTTTTTTTTTATTTTTAAAATTTTATTTAAAGAAAAAAAAAGCAAAACAGAAAAAAGGGTAGCAACAATACAGAATTGTAAAAGAAACAAAGAAAAAGGAAAATGAGAAAAAGCCCCACTAAGAAATAAGTAATTTATAAATTACATACTGTCGTCTTGGATGTAGTTGTTCAAGTTACAAAGTTAAAGGGTACATAGTAAATATTCAGACAGTCAGACTACAAACAGTTCTGCTGAAAGATCCAACAAAGATTCAGCAATATGGTCATCTATTTTACATACTCAAGCATACATGCAGTTATGTCCCTTAGAAATATTCTGTTTTTATGCTGCATGTCTGGGATCTTAATTTTTATATGTCTTGGTGTAGATTTATGTTGGTTGTGAATATCTGGCATGCTATATGACTCACTTATCTGTGTATCAGATTGTTTCTCCATATTTAGGAAATTTTCTGCTATTAGTTCTATGAATACTTTAGTTATGTCATTTGCACTGGCTCCTGCATCTTCACTGATGCCTATGAGTCTTATATTCTTTCTCTTGGCATCATCTTGAAGCTGCTGGATTGTCATTTCATGCTGCTTTGTTATTTTTAAAAGTTCCTTTCATGATTGCTAATTGTGATCCTCAAGTTGTGAAATTGTATCCTCAGTTTCATTTAAATGGTTTTGCCAGCTTTCAATAGAAGTTTTTGTCTCTTGGATGTCTCTTTGAGTTTGTTTCATGAATTCTGCTTGTTTTCTATATTGTTTATTCAAGGTTTCAGTCAGTTTCCCATGCTCCTGTACTTTGTTATCTCTTTCTTCTCTAGCTGCACTGAGCAACTCCTTTACTAAGGTTGTTATTTCTGGTTTTACATGAGAGATTACTTCTATAAGTTGATTGCCTCTATAGCCTCTTGGAGATTTTTATTTCACTGTTACCTTTTCTGAGATTTCCAGTGTGTTACTTTTGAAGTCCTGTATTTTAATGTCTCCTGTACTTGCTCCCACTGGACTAGATGTTTGAGATTTCATTTTGCTTTTTTGTTTTGCCATTTTCCCCTTTTGAGCTAATATTTGGTCCTTCAATCCCACTAGTGTCAACTTTTTGTAGTGTGTATCTTGGGGTCCTACTGTAAGGTTGATGTTTGTCCAATTGCTGGGTCCCCCAATGAAGAGGTGGGCCCATCACTTGAATTCCCCCTGCAGGGCCTGTTAGGTGAATCCTTATCAGCCTAGGAGTACTGATGGAAATCAACACCCAGTTCCTGCTGTTATGGTCTTCAGGTTGTTTAGGGTCTCCAGATCACCCTGTTTATAGTGTTTGCCTTGGCTGGTATTCTACTGTGTCTCTGGGTGTCCCACAATTCCCTTTAATTTTCTGGATGTTGGGGGAGGCCTTATTGGCACCCTCCTTAACCTGCATGATTATTTTCTGTGTGGAAGAAGGACTCATCCACCCACTTGCCAAGCTCGCCTGTGGCCTACTTCTGGAGGGGGCTTTTCTGTTGCCCCTGTTTATCCACTGAAGGTGACAAAATCTATTCCTATTTTAGGGAGAAACTTACCTCATTGATGGAAGCCTGCTGAGTTCTGTTTGGATGAAGAGTTACTCAGTCTCCCCTCGATATTGCATGGTTAATCCACTGCAGTCCAAGGTTATGGGGGGAGATGTGGTAGCCATCGATCAACAGCAATACTATGTCCAGGAGGTGGGGGAGTCCCTGATGGCAGCAGTGGGACTGCAGGCGCATGTGTCATGGGCTGGAGTTCCTAGATCCTGAGTTGTTTCTAGGACTGTGGTGACACAGGAGGGTCCTCATTCTGGCCTGCCCACCTGCACAACTGGCTGGAGTTCCCAGGTCCCTTTGGTGGTCTGCTGGGACAGTGGGAGTTGTGGGAGGGGCCCAGGGTAGCCCGGCCCCATGCATGCCAGTGGCTGGAGTTCCTGGGTCTTGTGAGGTGGTCTGCTGGGATGGCGGTAGTCACAGGAGGGGCCCAGGTCTAATCTGGCTCCATGTGCACTGCTGGCTGGAGTTCCTAGACCCCACGAGGTGGTCTCTTATCACTGTAATTTTGAAATATAACTTCAAGTATGGGATTGTGATGCCTCCCACTTTGCTCTTTTTATCCAGGATTACTAGTGCTATTTTGTGTCTCTTCTGATTCTATGTGAATTTTAGGATTGTTTTCTCCAACTCTGAGAAGAGTGCTATTGGAGTTTTGGTTTGGATTGCGTTAAATTTGATTATCAGTTTTGGCTGAATGGCCACTTTGCCTTTTTTTTTCTTTGCCCATCCAGGAACAGGAGATATCTTTCCATTGTCTGATGTTGTCTTTAATTACTTTTTTCCAGAGTGCTGTAGTTTTTGTTGTACAGCTCTTTCATTTCCTTGGTTAGGTTAATTCCTAAGTATTCAATCATTTTGGTAGTACTGTGAGTGGTATTTTTTTCCAGTGGGTTTGTTATTAGAATAAAGACATACTATTGATAATTGTGCATTGATTTTGAATCCTGGTGCTTACTGAATTTGGTTATTAATTATAGGATTATTTTTTAGGAGAAAAAATAAAAGCAATAATACAGAATTTCAAAACAAACTAATAGGTGGTTAACAATGGTTAATTGGATATTGTTATCTTCAAAGTATTTGTTCAGTTTACAATAAAAAGGCATGCAAAATTGACCTAACAATATAAGCACAAACTGCTACTTCACTGAACTAATAGAAATTAGTAGTATAAATACCTTAGTTATCTTATGTATATATTTTCTTTCCCCTTCTTTCTTTTCTGCTTTCCCCCAATCTGGTTGTTCTTTACTTTTGAGCAATTTTTTTCTTTCACAGTATCTATTTGCATACTTTGCCTCTTATTTGTTCATTCAGTTTCTCACACTAGGGAGACAATATGATGTTTACACATGTGACTCTGATTTAGTTCACTTATGAGTATGGTCTTAAATTGCCTGCATTTAACTATAAAAGTCTCAAGCTTATTCCTCTTTGTGGTTGAGTAGTAATCCATTGTATAACAAGGCTACATCTCTTTTTTAAAAAATGTATTTCTCTGTTTTAATATTTAGATCTTTGATCAATTTTGACTTTAATTTTGTGCATGGTGGTACACATGGGTATAGCTTAAGTCTTCAGCTTGTGGAAAACCAGTTTTCCTAGCACAATATATTAAAGAGGTTATCTTTCTTCCAGTGAACGTATTTCACCCATTTGTCAAAGAGAAGGTGGCAGGGTGTGTTTGTACTTGTGTCTGTATCATCTAATCCTTTCCACTGATCCTCAGGTCTCTTTCTTGATAGTACCACATTGATTTTATCACAGTAGCTTTGTGGTATAATTTTAAGTAAGGAATTGTGATGCCTCCTGCCTTGTTATTTTTTGCCTATGATTGCCTTTGCTATTCCAGAACTTTTCTGGGTCCAAATGAATTTTAGGGATGTTTTATTTAGCTCTGTGAGCTATGATAATGGTATTTTGAATTGGATTCCATTAAATCTGTGTAACAATTTTGGGAGGATGACCTTTTTCACTATGTTAAGTTTTTCCAATACATGAGCAAAAGATATTTTTCCATTTTCTGATATCCTCTTTGGTCTTCTTTTTCAGAGTACAGTGATTTTCAAAGTATAGAACTTTTACTTCCTTTGTTAAGGCTGACTTCTTAGTATTTCATTTTTTTTGATGCTATGGTGAAGGGTGTTTTATCATTACTTTGTTTCTCAGTGAGTTTGTTTTTTATGTATAGAAATATTATTGATTTTCTAAAGAGCCTAAAACCAAATAAAACAGAATGAAGCCAATCAAAACAAAAAAGTGAAAGTGATACAGGACTTCAAAATAGGAAAATAGGAAATCAATATTTGCTATAATGCCTCCTGTTATCTTCAAAATTGCTGCCCATACCATCTGATATAGTAAAATCAAACAAAGCAGAACAGTATAAAACCAATCCAAACAAAACATTAAATAAAAGGAGACAATAAAATGGTGAAAAAAATAAACCCAGTTAGAACAATACTGGATTTCAAAAACAACATATCTTTATCTTTAAATAGATGCACAGACTATCAACTTTAGACCTGCAAAGTCAGTAAACAACATAAGCATTAAATTTTTTGCACCTCAGTTACTATCAACTCAGTCTGTGTTTCTTTGAATCAGCTGGTTGCTTAGGAAGAGGAGGAGATATTTGGCTGTTCTTGTCTCTCAGTCTACACACTCACTAACTTAGAGGAAGTGTGAGTTGGATTCCTGTTTCTCCGCTCTCCTGACCCATGACTGCTGCTGACTCACAGGAAGGGCACTTTTTGTTTCTCCTCCTGGCTATAGTTCTGCTTTTGATTTTTGAATGTTGATTTTTTTATCCACCTATGTCATCTGTGAATAATGATAATTTAAATTTTACTTTCCAGTCCTTACTCCTTGCATTTCTTCCTCTTGTCTAATTGCTATGGGTAATGTTTTCAGAATTATATTGAATAGGAGTGGTGATAGTAGACATTCTTGTTTTGTTCCTGATTTTAGCATGAAAGTTTTCAGTTTTTGTCCATTTAATATGATGTTGGTGGTTGGTTTGTCATAGATAGCATTTAACAGATTGGGGTAAGGACCATCTATACCAATATTCTGTAGAGTTTTTATCATGAATGAGTGTTGGATTTTTTCAATGCTTGTTCTGCATCTATCGAGATGATCATGTGGTTTTTGTCTTTGGCTCTGTTGATAAAATGTTTTATGTTGATTGATTTATGTATGTTGAACCATCACTGCATTTCTAGGGTAAATCCCAGTTGGTGATAGTGTATCACCTTGCTGATTTGACCCATTCTAATATGTAATGATGCTAGCATTTTGTTGGGGATATTTGCATCTTTGTTAATGAGAGAGATAGGCCTGTAGTTCTCTTCTTTGTTTGGATCTTTCTCTGGTAGCAATGTAATATTTTCCTCAAGGAATGAGTGATGGAGAATTGTTTCATTTCCAATTTCATTAAAGAATTTGAGCAGTGTTGGTGTTAAACTGTCTAAATTTTTTATCACTTAAAAAAACGAAACAGAAAAGAGGATAGAAAAGATACAGAATTTCAAACATTAGGAAAACATCAGCAGTTGATATATTACATATTAGTATCTTAGAAGTTATAAAATAGAAGCATAAAAATGAACAGACAATGACAGCACAAACTATTCTGTTTGATGAACTATAAATACTTAGTAATGTGGTTATTAATCTTGCACCCTTAAATATGCACACAGTTATATGTGTATACCTACAAGTTGTTATTTCCTTTCAAGCACTTTTTTCCCTTTTTTATTACAATACATATTATACATTTTGGGTCTTATTACACTTTCAGATTATTATTATTATTTTACACTGCACAGACAATACAATATTTAGAAATATAGCTCTGATTGATTTCACTTTTGAGGATAGTCTCAAGTTGCCTATATTAACCTATAAAAGCCTCAAGACCATCCTTTTATACAGCTGAGTAATATTCCATTGAATAAAATTACCACATCATTTTCATCCATTCTGTGATTGATGGGTATTTTGGTTGTTTCCAAGATTTAGCTATTACAAATTGTGCTGCTATGAACATGAGTATACATATATCACTGTGACATGATCTTTCCAATTTTTCTGGGAAAACACCCAGGAGGGGAGAAACTGGATTGAATGGAACTTCAAATCCTAGCTTTTTGAGGAATCTTCATAATGATTTCCGTAGTGGCAGCACCAGTCTACACTCCCAACAACAGTGGAGATGTGTTTCTTCTTCCCAACAGCTCCCCCAATATTTGTTACCAGTTGATTTCTTGATGGCAGCCATTCATTCTAGAGTGAGATGAAATCTCAAAGCTATTTTAATTTTTTATTTCTTGAATGACCAGTGATGGTGAAGATTTCATCATGTATTTATTTGCCATTTGTATATCTTCATCTGGGAGAAGTGTGTTCATCTCAGATGCCCATTTTTGGAAAGGGTCTTTGAATGTGGGGGTCTTGATGTTTTTCAATTCTTTGTATGTTCTGGATATAAGTCATTTGTTTGAGCGACTGCTGGCTAAAATTTTTTCTCATTTTGTGGGTTTTCTTTTCACTTTTCTGGTGATTACTTTTTAATAAGATGAGATGCCAGTTGTTGATTCTTTGAAGTAAATTCCCATGTGGTTTGTGTTTTGTTCATGAACTCTTCGCCTATCCCAATGTCTCCAAGATTTCTACTTAACTTGTCTTCCAATAGATTTAGTGTTTCTGTTTTAATGTTTAGATCTTTGAAGAATTTTCATTTTACTTTAGTGCATGGTGATACACATGGGTCTAGTTTCAGTCTTTGAAATGTGGAAAGCCAATTTTTTCAACACCAATAAAGAGGTTATCTTCTTTAATAACATGTTTAGCCTCTTTTGTCAAATATAAGGTGTGTCAGTGTCTTTGTAGTTCTCTTTGCCTCTAACAATCTGTTCCATTGATCCTCAGGTCTATTTCTTTTCCAACACTATGCTGATTTCATTACTTTGGTATTTACTATAATTTCAAGTCAGGAATTGAGGTGCCTTTTGCCTTGCCTTTGTTGCCCAGAATTGCCTTTGCTATTCTAGGTTTCTATGTTTCCAAATGAATTTTAGGAATGTTTTCTCTAGATCTGTAAGGTATGTCAATGGCATTTTGACTGGAATTGCATTAAATCTGTATAAAAGTTTTAGGAGTATGGTCATTTTCACAAGATTGGTTCTTCCTAACCAAGAGCAAGGAATAACCTTCCATTTACTAATAGCTTCTTTAATCTCCCTTTTCAGAGTAGTATAAATTTCAGAGTATAGGTCTTTTACATTCTTAGTTAGGTTGATTCCTGAGTATTTCATTGCTTTGGATGCTATTGTGAAATGCAAAATTTCCACAATTTCTCTCTCAGTGATTTTTTTGTTTGTGTACAGCAATGCTACTGATTTTTAAGTGTTGATTTTTTTATCCAGCTACACTGCTGAATTTGTGTATTAACTACAGTAGTCTTTTAATGGAGTTTTTGGGGTCTTCTATGTAGACTATCATGTCATTAGCAAATAGTTATAATTTGACTTCTTCCTTAACTACTCTTATTCCTTTTATTTCTCTCTCTTGCTTGACTGCTCTGGCTAATGTTTCCAGAGCTATATTGCATAAGTATAGTGATAGTGGACATCCTTGTCTTGTTTCTGATTTTAGAGTGAAAGCTTTCAGTTTCTGTCCATTAGGTATAATATTAGTTGACTGTTGGTTTGTCATGGATGCCCTTTATCAGACTGGGGTAGATACCATCTATTCTGAGTTTCTGTAGTGTTTTTATCATGAACAAGTTTTGGATGATATCAAAGGCTTTTTCTGTGTTTATTGAGATGATCATTTGATTTTTGTTTTTAACTCTGTTGATGTGGTGTATTACATTTATTGATTTGTGTATGTTAAACCATCCCTGTGTTCCTGGGATAAATCCCACTTGGTCATGATGTATAATCTTCTTGATAATTTGTTGCATTCTATTTGCCAATGTTTTGTTGAGAATATTTGCATCAACAAACATTAGGGTTATTTGCCTTATACTTGTCCCTTTTGATTGGGTCTTTCTTTGGTTGTGGTATCAATATTTGCCTCCAGGAATGAGTTAGGAAGGACTGCTTCCCTTTCAATTTCAGTGAAGATTTTGAGCAGTGTGGCATTAAACCCTCTCTAAATTTCTATAGAATTCAGCCATGAATCCATATGGACCTGGGCTTTTCTTTGTTGGTATGTTTTTAATTATGTTTTCAGTATCGGATACTGGATTATTCAAAATTGTTATATCTTCTTGATTGAGCTTTAGTAGTTCATACATTTCTAGGAATATGCATCCTCTGTGTTTTCTACCCCATTTTAGTAATGATTTTTTTATTTTAAAGAGAATAAGACAAAAGAGGACAGAATTAAGCAGATCAGAAGAGAACAATGCAAGCAACACAGCACTTCACAACAAGACAATTGGATATTAACAGTAGCTACCATATTGTATCTTTCTTTGAAATAGTTGAGCATACCTTCACAAATAATACCATCAAACATAACAAAATAGAATAAAACCACTCAAGAGAATGAAAGTATTAAAGGCATTCTGAACCAAATAACAGAAAATGAACAATGGCTACTATAATATCTCATTTTCCATAAAATATTTGTTTACATTATTACACATATTAAAATCCAATAAGACACAACATGATAGAACCAATGGTAATAGAAGAACAAAAGCATGTTAGTACTTCAAAACAAGATGATATTAAATCAGCAATGACTACCATAATGTCTTGTTTTCTTCAAAGTAGCTGTTCATACCATCACACATAAGAGGATCAAACAAAACAGAATAAAACCATTATAACAAATGAATGGAAACAGTATAAAACTTCAAAGCAATATAATGGGGAACAATGATGACCATAGAATCTTACATGTTTTACCATTTCTTATACTAGGGATACTACACGGTATTTATACATGTGAGTTTGATTTATTTCGCTTTTGAGTATGGCCTCGAGTTGCATCCATTTATTTATAAATATCTCAATGTGAGCATTCTTTATAACTGAGTAGTACTCCATTGTATAAAAATACCACAATTTTTTTTTATCCATTCTTCAGTTGATGGGCATTTAGGTTGTTTCCAAGATCTGGCTATTACAAATTGTGCTGCTATAAACGTGGGTGCACATATATCACTGTGGTAAGATATTTTTATTTCTTCTAGGAATATGCCTACGAGTAGAATAGCTGGGTAAAATGGGACTCCCAATCCCAGCTTTTTGAGGAATCTCCAGACTGACCTCCACAGTGGTTGCACCAGTCTACACTCCCACCAAAAGTGCAGAAGAGTTCCTTTTCCCTCACAGCCTCTCCAGCATTTGTTGTTGGTAGTTTTGTTGATCCTGGCCATCTTTCTGGAGTGAGATGGAATGTGAGTGTGGTTTTAATTTGCATTTCTCTAATTACTAATGATGATGAACATTTTTTTCATGTATTTATTTGCCATTCATATTTCTTCATTTGAGAATTGTGTGTTCATCTCAGATGCCCATTTTTGGATAGGGTCTTTGAATTTAGGGGGTCTGATTTTTAAAAATTCTTTATAAGTGTTAGACAGAAGTCCTTTGTCTGAGGGACAGTTCACTAAGATTTTTTTCCTAGTTTGTGTATTTTCTTTTCACTATGCTGGAGATTTCTTTTGATATGCAGATGTGATACCAATTATTGATTCTGGGAAATATTTCCCATGCAGTTTGGTTCTTGTTCATGAATTCTCTACCTACCCCTATGTCTTCATGGTTATTACCTACTTAGCCTTCCAACATATGTTTCTGTTTTAATATTTGTATCTTTGACCCATTTCGATTTTAGTTTAGTACATGGTGACAGGCATGGGTCTAGTGTTACTTTTCGGCATATGGATAGGCAGTTTTTCCAGCACCATTTATTAAAGAGACTATCATTCTTCCAGTGAACATGTTTGGCACCTTTATTAAAGATAAGCTGGTTGAGTGTGTTCATAGTTGTGGTTGTATCTTGTAGTCTATTCCGTTGATCTTCAGATCTGTTTTTATTTCAGAACCATGTTGATTTTATTACAGTAGCTTTGGAGTATAACTTCAAGTCAGAGATTGTGATTCCTCCTGCCTTGCCTTTGCTGCTTAGAATTGCCTTTGCTATTCTTGGTTTCTTCTGGTTTCAGATGAATTTTAGGAGAGATTTCTCTAGATCTATGAGGTATGTTAGTGGTATTTTCATTGGCATTGCATTGAATCTGCATAATAATTTTGGGAGAATGGCCATTTTCACAATATTTATTCTTCCTATCCATGAACAAGGGATGTCTTTCCATTTTCTGAGATCCTCTTCAATTTCTTTTTCAGGGTATTATAACTTTCCCTGTATACCTCTTTTACTCCTTTCTTTAGATTAATTCCTAAGTATTTCATTTTTTTGGATACTAGTGTGAAGTGTGTGGCTTCTCTTGTTTCTCTTTTGGTAATTTTGTTGTTAGTGTATAGGATTGCTATTGATTTTTGAATATTGACTTTGTATCCAGCTACATTGCTGAATTTATTATATCTAGGAGTCTTTCAATGGAGTTTTGGAGGTCTTCTATGTAGAGTATCATGTCATCTGCAAATAATGATAGTTTAACTTCCTCTTTTCCTATCTTTACTCCTTTTATTTCTCTCTCTTGTCTGATTGCTCTCGCTCATATTCCCAGTACTACATTAAATAGGAGCAGTGATAACAGACATCCTTGTCTTGTGGCTGATTTTAACATAAAGGCTTTCAGTTTTTGGTCATTTAATAGGATGCTGGCTGTTGGTTTGTCATAAATGGCCTTTATAATATTGAGGTAAAGACCATGTATTCCAATTCTCTGTAAGGTTCTTATCATGAATGGGTGTTGAATTAGGAAAAGCTTTTTCTGCATCTATAGAAATGATCATGTGATTCTTATTTTTGGGTCTATTGATATGGTGGATTACATTTATCGATTTATGTATGTTGAACCATCCCTGCATGCCTGGGATGAATCCCACCTTGTCATGATATATAATCTTCTTGATGATTTGCTGCCTCCTGTTTACCAATATTTTATTGAGAATTTTTGCATCTATGTTCATTAGGGAGATTGGACTGTAGTTCTCTTTTTTGTTGGTTCTTTCTCAGGTTTTGGTACTAGAATAATATTTGCTTCTAAGAATGACTTAGGGAGAATTGCTTCCCTTTGGATTTCATTGAGCAGTTTGAGGAGTGTCCGCATTATGTCTTGTTTGTATTTCTTGTAGAATTCCACAGTGAATCTGTCTAGGCCTGACCTCTTATTTGTTAGTAAGGACTTAATTACATTTTCAATTTTTTTGATAGAAATTGGGTTATTCAGCAGTTTTACATCTTGATCCAGCTTTGTTGGTTCACATGTTTCTAGAAATCTGTGCATTTCTTCTGTGTTATCGAACCTATGAGAGTAGGGGTTTTTGAAATAGGTGTTGATGATTTTCTCTATTTCCAGAGTCGGTAGTGATTTCACCTTTTTCATTCTTTATTGTATGAATTTGAGCCTTTCCTTTTTTACTTAGTTTGGCTAGCGGCTTATCAATTTTATTTACACTTTCAAAGAACCAACTCTTTGATTCATTGATTCTTTGTATTGTTTTCTTAGTCTCTATTGCATGAATTTCTGCTCTGATCCTTATAATTTCCTCCCTTCTTTTGGTTTTGGGCTTGGCTGGCTCTTCTTTTTCTAGATGTTTGAAGTGTAGCATCCCATTGTTTATTTGTGTTTGTTGTGTTTTCCTAATATGGGAGCTCAGTGCAATAAATTTTCTTCTGAGGGCACCTTCATTACATCCCACAGATTCTGCTACGTTGTATTTTTATTTTCATTTGCTTGTAGATATTGTTTAATTTCTTCTTTAATTTCCTCTGTGACCTATTGATTGCTCCAGTATAATTCAATTTCCATGTGTTTGTGGTGTTTTTGCAGTTTCTTTTATCATTAATTTCTAGTTTCATGGTGCTATGATCTGATAACATGCATGGGATAATTTCAATTCTTTTGCATTTACTTAAATATATTCTGTTGGTAGTATATGGTCTATTTTAGAGAATGTCCCATGTACTGCTGAAAAGAATATATATTCTGATGTTTTTGGGTGGAATGCTTTGTATACATCTATCAAGTCCATTTGTTCACAGGTGTGATTCAGTTCTGTTATTTCTTTGCTGATTTTCTGTGTAGTTTATCTGTCCCTTTGTGTCAATTGTGTATTAAGGTCTTCTGTTACAATTGTGTTATTGCTTATTTGATTTTTCATTTCTGTTAATATTTGCTTTGTATAGCTGTGTGCTCTGGAATTTGGTGCACATTTATTTAAGTTTGTTATCTCTTTTTCTTGACTTTTTCCCTTAACTAGTATGTAGTGACCTTCTTTATCTCTTCGGATCATTCTTCGGAAATTTTGCCGAGTTTCTGCTGCAAGAAGTATTGTTTTCCATCCTTGGATTTTCAGTCCATGAATTTCCTTTTGGGTTAGAAGGGTTTCTTGTAGATAGCATATGGTTGGATATTATTTCTTGATGCATTCTACCAGTATGTTTCTTTTAATTGGTGAATTGAGGCAGCTTACATTAATGGTTATAACAATTATATATCATTTTATTGTTGATATGTTATCTTTCTGCTGTTGTATCTTTACCTTTCCATTGTGTTTAATTGTCTGTCTTGCTTAGTGGTTTTTTCCTATGTATATCTAGAATGTCTTTTAGTATTCTTTGTAGGGTTGGTTTGGTGATCATGAAGTTCTTCAGCTGTTCATTGACATGGAAGTATCTTATTTCTCCATCCAGTTTGAAGGACAGTTTTGCAGGATATATCAGTTTGGGTTGAAAATCATTTTCCTTTAGGATTTGAAATACTTTACTCCATCCTCTTTTTTCACCCCTGGGGGGTGCACCATTCCTGGAGGTACTGCAATACCAGGTTGATGCATGGAGTGGATGGAGCAAGCTCCTATTCCATCTCCCAGCTCCAAAAATCCATTTAATATATTGTCCTGAGATAGAGGATGTATCTGATATTAAACTGATAAGAACAGATACTGTACTTGATCTTAGCCAAAAAAGGCCAAGAAGCGATCACTCCATCCTCTTCTTGACTTCATTGTTTGTGTTGAGAAGTCTGCTGTGATTATTATAGGTTTTCCTTTGTAGGTGATCTTTCTCTTGTCTCTAACAACTTTTAATATTCTATTCTTATGTTGGATTTCTGGGATGTTGATTATTATATGTCTGGATGTAGTTTTATTTTGGTTATGGCTGTTTGGAGGTCTATATGCTTTACAAATCTGTATGTAAGTTTCCATTCTCATGTTTGGAAAGTTTTCAGCTATTACTTCTGTAAATAGCCTCTTGATATCTTTTGGGTTGTTCCCTTCTTTTTCACTTATCCCTATTAATTTTATGTTGTTTTTCTTTGCATCATCTTGCAGCTGTTGAATTGTTGTTTCCTGATTCCTTGTTATTTTCTCCTTTTTTTCTAACCAAACTCATTTTTTTATTTAAAGAGAAAAAATGAAAAGGGTAGAAATAATGCAGAATTTAAAAAATATATGTATAAACAGTAAGAAATTGCTAGTTGATAAATTATATATTGTCCTCTTAGAAATAGTTGTTCAAGTTAAAAAATTAAAGCATACAAGGTAGATATTCAAACAGTGAGACTACAAACAGCTATGTATGCATGAGACTCTACATGTATTTCTATCCTTTCTGTATTAGAGGGAAAAATGAAACTTAGAAAGACAACACAAAACATATTCCTATACAGACATGAAACCAAAAATTGTATAAAGCCACAGTACAAGGTGATCTACAATGATTACTGTGTGGTTTCTTATTATCTTCAATAGAATTGTCTACATCATCAGGCATAGTTGAATATAGCAGTACATAACAATATTAGTAAAAATAAAACATCTTAGACAGTATATAACTTCAAAGGCAGGTAATAATCAAACTAGAGTGGATATTCTAGTGATTATTGTCTCTTCAGTGCAGTTGCCTATACTCTCAGACTTGATACTATCAATCATAACAGCTTTGAAAAAAATCTATCAATAAAAAACAGTGATCTAACAAACCAGAGTTTATTATGAATAATGGTAAAACAGTTTAGGTTTTACAGAGCTTTAGATTAAGTTAATAGGAAATTAAGGATGATTAACATAGTATATCCTGTTATTTTCAGGATAACTGTCTCTGCTTTCAAATCTAGTACAGATAGAATGACTGAAACAGAATTAATACATCTAAGCAGAGTGGCATGAGCAATGTGGGTTTTAAATCCTGGTACACTATTAACAATATAGTGTATCAAGGCCATCTATGTTAGTGATTCTAGCCATCCTTCTCTGCTTCATTTCTGCTATGCTACTTTTCTGCCTTTGTCTACTTTTCTCCTTCATTTTACTGCCTGCTCCGCTCTTTGAGGCTTTCTGCCACCATTCCTAAAATCCTGGTTTTTATTTTCTCTCTCTAGAATGTCCTTCAGTATTCTCTGTAGGGTTGGATTGGTAGTCCCAAACTCCCCCAGTTCCTCTTTGTCATGGAAGCATCTTGTTTCTCCATTAATTTCTAGTGACAGCTTTGCAGAGTACATCAATCTAGGCTGGAGGTTATTTTCTTTCAGGGCATGGAATACTTCACTCCAAGCTCTTCTTGATCTCATGGTCTGTGTTGACAAGTCTGCCATGAACTTGATGGGCTTGCCTTCATAGGTAATTTGTTTCTTTTCTCTGATGGCTTTTAATATTCTGTTTTTATACTGAATTTCTGGTATCTTGATTGTTATATGTCTGGGTGTAACTCTGTTTTGGTTGTAGGTGGCTAGAGTTCTGTATGCCTCACATAATTGAATGTCATTTTCTTTTCCCATTCTTGGGAAGTTTTCCTTAATTATTTTTGTTAATGGCCTTTGTAATTCACCTGTTTGTATTCCTGCTTCGTCATTCACATTTTTATTCTTAAATTATAGATTCTCTTGTTGTCTTCTTAGCCTTTGTATTGTTATTGCCTCTTTCCTTGCTATTTTAAGAGATCTTTCCTTTCATGAGAACACATTGCAAACTTATCTTCAAGTTTTGATAGTATATCCTTAGTTTCTTTTAAGCAGTTTTGCCAGCTTTCAATGGAGTTTTTAATTTGCTGGTAGTCTCTGTATCTACTTCATGTATTCTAGATTTTCTTCATATTCTTTATCAAATGTTTCTCTCCTTTTTTGGTATTCCTCCCTTCTTCCATCTATGTCTTCCTGAGAGATGCTTAACATTTTTTATTACTCTACTCATATCTTGCTTTGCCTGATTTAATATTTCAGTTTTGAGTTTGTCTACAAGGTTCCAAAGATATCTCTTAATGTCTATGGAAGCTATGTCTGATGTTTCATGTTTGCAACCCTCAGACTCCCTTGTTTTTCCCTCTCCTGGATCATTTCTCTCATGGTTCTGGGCTGGGGGCCTCCTCTTGCCTCTGTCTCCTGTCATGGTCCTGGTCTCCCCCACATAGATGTACATTAGAGGTCCCAGCCCCCTTCCCCTTAGCCACGATTCTTCTGAAACACAATGGCAAGGGACTTCCGCCCTTTCCTGCCTGCTCTTGTCACTGAGGTGCAAGCAGGGGCTGTGTATACCAGCCCCTCCCCTCCCAGCCCACCAAACTTCAGGGCCTTCACCAGGTTACTGCATGCTAGGTGCAGGGAATCGATTTGGGACAGCTTACTGGGTCCTGCCAGGGTCATGACCCAGTCCAAACAAATCACACAAATCCACTCTGGTAAGGGAAACCAACTGAAGTCACTGTCACTCCCAGTTCAGGCTCCTCCTGCCCGATTCCAACATGTTGCCTATTTGGTTGTGCCCTTCCCGTGTCAGGGGTCTCATTGCCAGCACTGACTGTGAATTAATGAAGGTCCCTTCACGGGCTCCACTCTCTGTTGGGCTCACCAATGCTCAACTTCAGCATGGCTGTCGCTCCTGTGAGTGTCGGCGAGAATGAGTTTGGGCGGCTCTGCCAGCTGGTGCAAATTTGCAAATTCAGCCCAGTGCAAACTTGGCAACTCACAGTGAAAACACGGTGTCCAGTAATTTTAGCTGTTCCAATTGTAGCCCTGAGACTGCATGTTTGATGAGCTTTTTTATATTTTAATTTCTTCCTGTGTCAAGAGGTTCCATCTCCCTCTGTCTGGATCTCTCCAGGATGTTCTATTCTGGAGAATATGAGTTATTTCTCCAGGGAGGCTTTGTATTTTGTTGCTCACTGATCAGCCATCTTTAGCTCTTCCTCTTCCTTGTTATTTTCAAAAGATCTAATTTCCTGTTCACTAGCTGCAATCTTATCTTCGAGATCTGAAATTCTATCTTCACTTTCATTGAGGCAGTTTTGGCAACTTTCAATAGAATTTTTTTCCCTGTATATCTTTTTGAATCTGCTTCATGTATTCTGTTTGTTTCTTATATTGTTCATTCAGGGATTCTATCTGTTTGCTTTGTTCCTCTAAATTTTTACCTGTGTCTTCTTTAGATGCATTCATTATTTCTTTCACTACTTTTATCATTTCTTCTTTTACCTGGGAGATTATTTTTGATTTGAGTTCCTTCATAGCTTCCTGTGCTTGCTTCTCTATTTCAGTTGATATCATTTCAGGTATTTCAGGTGTATGACTATTATTTTCTTCTATGTACATTGCTCCCATGCTTTCTTGGGATGGGCTGGAGGTTTTAGATTGCATTTTGGTCTTTTGTTTTGTCACTTTCCTATATTTCTGTGTTTCAAGTGATGTTCCAAAACTTTCCTTGTGTGTGCTGGAAATCACCTCCTGTGCCCTTGGCATGGGCCTGGCCCATTCCCCTGTCTGGGCAGTGTGGGTTTGTTCACCTCGTTGAATAAAATGTTGTTGGATGTGGTCCGCTTAAGCCCGTGAAAGCTCTGCAGTTTAGTCCCGTGTTGTAGGGGATTGGGTGGGCACTCAAGCATGGGGGGTGATGTCCCAAATTCTCCCTGGCCAGCACTGGGAAGCTGGAACTCCCCTCACAGCATTTTCAGGCCTACCTCCCCTCTCTTGGTGGAGTGGGTCTTGTCCCCTGGATGAATAAAGGTTGCTGGTCATGGTCCACTGAAGCCCGGGAAAACTCTGCAGGCAAGTCTTGTGTCCTAGGGGGCTGGGTGGGCACCCAAGTGTGGGGAGTGGTGTCCCAAATTCTCCCTGGCCAGGGCCAGGAAGATGGAACGCCCCTTGCAGAGAGCATGCGCCCACCTCCCCTCCCTCAGTGGTGAAGGCCTGTTCCCCTTGTTGAATAAAGGTCGTGGGCCACTCCGAGTAATGATTTTCAAAGTAGATTTTCATGATCTTTTGAATTTCCTTGTTAACTGTAGTAATTTCTTTCTTTTCAGTTCTTACTGAATGAATTTAAGTTTTTTTCTTGATAAGTTTGGCTAGAGGTTTATCAGTTTTGTTTATTCTCTCAAAAAATCCAGCTCTTTGATTCATTAATTCATTGTATTTTTTCATCTCAGTTGCATTAATTTCTGCTCTGATCTTTATAATTTTCTTTTTTCTATGAGCTTTGAGTTAGACTTGCTCTTCTTTTTCTAGAAAATTGACATGTAGCATTAGGTTGTTTATTTGTGCTCATTATGTTTCCTTGATATGACAATTTTTGCTACATATTCCCTCTTAAGCCCAATATCATTGCATCCCACAGGTTTCAGTATGTTGTATCTGCATTTTTTTGAATTGTAGTTATTGCTTAATATCTTCTTAAACTTAATCTGTAACCCATTGGTTATTCAGGAGGTTGTTTATTTTCCATGTATTTATGCAGGTTTTGCAATTTCTTTTGCCATTGATTTCCAATTTCAGTGTACTATGATCAGATAATATGCATGAGATAATGTCATTCCCTTTAAATTTACTTAATAATGTTCTATGGGCTAATATATGGTCTATTTTGGAGAATGACCCATGCACAGCTGAGAAGAAAGTGTATTCCAATGTGGTTGGTTGGAACACTCTGTAAGCATCTAGTGAGACCATTTGGTCACAGATTTGATTCAGTTCTGTTATTTCTTTGCTATCTTTTTGTCTAGCTGATCTATCTCTTTTTGACAATGGTGTATTAAGGTTCCCTATCAAAATTGTTTTGTTGCTTTTTTGATTTTTCATATTTATTAGCATTTGTCTTATATAGTTGGGTACTCCTGTATTTGATGCATATATGTTTAAGACTCTTAGCTCTTCTGCTTGAATTATTTCCCTGAGAAGTATGTCATCACTTCTTTATCTTTTTTGATCATTTTTGGTTTGAAGTATACATTATGTGCAAATAGATTCGCTGTGCCTACTTTTTTCTGGGTTCCTGTCACATGGAATATTGTTGTCTATCCTTAATTTTTAATCCATGAGTTTCCTTTTCACTCAAATGTGTTTCTTGTATACAGCATATTGTGGGATCATGTTTCTTACTTCTGGTAGTCTTTTAATGGAGTTTTTAGATCTTCTATATAGAGCATCATGTCATCTGCAAATAGTGATAATTTAACGTCTTCCTTTCCTGTCTTTACTCCTTTTATTTCTCTCTCTTGTCTGATTGCCCTGGCTAGTTTTTCCAGAATTATATTGAAAAGGAGTGGTGATAGTGGACATCCCTGTCTTGTTCCTGATTTTAAAGTGAAAGCTTTCAGTTTTTGCCCATTTAGTATGTTGGCTGTTGGTTTGTCATAGATGGACTTTATAAGTTCGAGGTAGACATCGTGCATTCCGAGTTTCTGAAGGGTTTTTATCATGAACATGTGTTGGACTTTGTCAAAAGCTTTTTCTGCATCTATTGAGATGACCATGTGGTTTTTGTTTTGGGCTCTGTTGATGTGGTATATTGCATTTATTGATTTGCATATGTTAAACCATCCCTGCATTCCTGGAATGAACCCCATTTGGTCATGATGTATAATCTTCTTGATGATTTGCTGCATTCTATTTGCCAGTATTTTGTTGAGAATCTTTGCATCAATGTTCATTAGTGAGATTGGCCTATAGTTTTCCTTTTTGGCTGGATCTTTCTCTGGATTTGATATGAGAGTAATACTTGCCTCCAGGAATGATTTAGGGAGGATTGCTTTCTTCTCAATTTCATTGAAGAGTTTAAGGAGTACTGGCATCAGATCTCTAAATTTCTTATAGAATTCAGCTGTGAATCCATCAGGACCTGGGCTTTTCTTTGTTGGTAAGTTTTTAATTACATTCTGATTTTTAATAGCTGATATTGTGTTGTTCAAAATTGTTATATCTTCTTGGTTGAGCTTTGGTAGTTCATATGTTTCTAGAAATTTGTCCATTTCCTCTGTGTTTTCCACTCTATGTGATTAGAGATTTTCAAAGTAGGTATTCATGATCTTTTGAATTTTCATGGGATCTATAGTGATTTCTCTCTTTTCAGTTCTTATTGCATGAATTTGTGTTTTTTCTTTCTTTCTCTTAAGAAGGTTAGCTAGGGTTTTTTCAGTTTTGTTTATTCTCTCAAAATACCAGGTTTTTGACTCATTAATTCCTTGTATTGTTTTTTCCTTTCAATTGCATTGATTTCTGCTCTAATCTTTAAAATTTCCTCTTTTCTATGAGCTTTGGGTTTTGTTTGCTCTTCTTTTTGTAGAAGCTTGAGATGGAGCATTAGGTTATTTGTGCTCTTTTGGTTTTCTTGATATGACAATTTATTGCTATATATTTCCCTATTAGACTGCTTTAATTGCATCCCACAGATTACAGTATGTTGTTTCTATATTTTCATTGAATTGTAAGTATTGTTTTATTTCTTCTTTAATTTCATCTGTAGCCCACTGGTTGTTCAAAAGGCTATTATGTAATCTCCATGTATTTAATTTCCATGTATTTATTTATCCCTCTTAAGATGCATTCATTGCATACCACAGGTTACAGTATGTTGTTTTTGTATTTTCATTGAATTGTAGGTATTGCTTTATTTCTTAATTTCCCCTGTAGCCCACTGGTTGTTCAAAAGTTTGTTGTTTAATTTCCCTGTATTTATGCATGTTTTGTGATTTCTTTTGCCATTAATTTCCAATTTCAGCACACTATGGTCAGATATTATGCATGGTATGATTTCAATTCCTTTGCATTTACTTAAGAATGTTTTATGGGATAATATATGGTCTATTTTGGAGAATGTGCCATGTGCTGCTAAGAAGAATGTGCATTCTGATGTGGTTGGGTGGAACACTCTGTAAACATTTACTAAGTCCAATTGCTCACAGGTAAGTTTCAGTTATTATTTTTTTGCTGACGTTTTGTCTAGTTGATCTATCTCTTTGTGCCAATGGGCTATTAAGATCTCCTGTTATAATTGTGCTCCTGTATATTTGGTTTTTCATGTCCATTAGTATCTGTTTTACATAGTTGGGTGCTCCTGTATTTGGGGCCTATATGTTTATAATTGTTAGTTCTTCCTCTTGAATTTTTCCACTAACCAATATGCATTGACCTTCTTTATCTCTTTTAATCATTTTAGGTTTGAAGTTCATGTTGTCTGCAAATAGAATAGCTACCCCTGCTTTTTTTCTGGGTTCCTGTTGCATGGAATACTGTTTTGCATCCTTTCACTTTCAATCTATGAGTTTCCTTTTGGGTCAGATGTGTTTCTTGTATACAAGGTATTGTGGGGTCCTGTTTCTTGATCCATTCTGTGAATCTATTTCTTTTTATAAGTGAATTGAGCCTATTTACATTGATGGATATTACTGATACATACTGGCTGGACTTTGCCATGTTATGTTCCAGTTTCTTTCTGCTTTTCTCCTTATTTAATTGCTTATCCTACCTGGTGGTTTCTTTCTGTTGTTGTTTTGGGGACTGTGGTCATATTTATCTCTGTCAGGTATGTCTTTCAGTACTCTTTCTCAATTTGGTTTGGTAGACGTGAATTTCTTTACTTGTTTTTTGTCCTGCAAGTACCTTTTTTCTCCATTAAATTTGAATGAAAGTTTTGCTGGGTACATCAGTCTGAGTTGAAGGTTATTTTCTTTCAGGGGTTGAAATACTTCACTCCAAGCTCTTCTTGACTTGAGGGTTTGTGCTGAAAAGTCTGCCATGATTCTAATGGGCTTTCCTTGATAAGTGAGTTGTGTCTTTTCTCTGACAGCTTTTAGTATTCTGTTTTTATGCTGTATGTCTGAGACCTTAATTATTATGTGTCTGGGTGTGGATTTATGTTGATTGTGACTGTTTGGTGTTCTATATGCCTCACTTATCTGCATATCAGATTCTTTCCCCACATTTGGGAATTTTTCTGCTATTATTTCTGTATATAGTTTATGTATGTCTTTTGCCTGGACTACTTTATCTTTGCTAATGCCAATTATTCTTATATTGTTTCTCTTGGCATCATCATGAAGCTTCTGTATTGTCATTTCATGCTGCTTTGTTATTTTTAAAAGTTCTGTCCTTTCCTGATCACTAACTGTGATCCTGTCCTCAAGGTCTGAAATCCTATCCTCAGCTTCCTTTAGGCAGTTTTGCACACTTTCAATAGAATTTTTTGTTTCTTGGATGTCTCTTTGAGTTTTTTCATGAATTCTGCTTGTTTTCTTTATTGTTCATTCAAAGTTTCAATCAGTTTCCCATGCTCATGTACTTTTTTCTCTAGTTCTTCTTTAGCTGCATTCAACAACTCCTTTGCTAAAGTTATTTCTATCTTTACATGGGAGAGTTCTTCCTACTCTGACAGGTAATGTGCTTCAGTCCAAGGTTCACACCTGGGAGTGAATTTCCAAGTTTTTTCACACTGACTGTAGCCTACTGAGGTCTTCTGATGTTCCCATTGGAAGGGCAGGCTCAGAAGAAGTAGTCCAGGGCAGTGTTTGGGCCTTTGTGGGCTTCCACAATGTTTCTGGTGGCAGGCTGGGCCCATAGAGGAGATCCCAGGCAGCTTACATGTGACGCAGGCTTCCATGATGTTCCTAGTTGCAGGGAGGTTCCACGGGGGAGTTCCTAGGCAATTTATGCCTGAGGAGGGCTTCCGTGATGTTCCTGGTGGCAGGATGGTCCCACAAGGCTGTTTTCAATTCTTCTGGGAAAATGCCCAGAAGTGGAGTAGCTGGGTCGAATGGGACTTCCAATCCCAGCTTTTTGAGGAACCTCACGACTAACTTCCACAGTGCTTGCACCAATCTACACTCCAACAAACAGTTCAGAAGTGCTCCCTTTCTCCCACAGCCTCTCCAGCTTTTGTTATTGGTAGTTTTCTTGATTCTGGCCATTCTTTCTGGAGTGAGATGTAACCTCAGTGCTGTTTTAATTTGCATTTATCTAATGACCAATGATACTGCACATTTTTTCATGTATTTGTTTGTCATTTGTATTTTCTTCATCTAAGAGCTGTGTATTTATCTCAGATGCCCACTTTTGGGATGGGTCTTTGAATTTTGGGATCTGATTTTTTAAAATTGTTCTAGATAAGAGTCCTTTGTCTCAGGGACAGTTGAGTAATATTTTTTCAAAGTTTATGGGATTCTTTTTTACTCTGTTGGAGATTTCTTTGGGCATGCAAAAACTTTTCAATATGACATGATCCCAGTTATTGATTCTGGGAAGTATTTCCCATGTGGTTTGATTTTTGTGCATAACTCTCTCCCTACCAATATGTCACCAAGAATTCTACCTAATTTGTCTTCCAACAGATTTAGTGTTTCCGTTTTAATATTTAGATATTTGATCAATTTTGACTTTATTTAGTACATGGTGATAGGCATAGGTGTAGTTTTAGTGTTTGGCATATGGAGAGCCAGTTTTTCCAGCACCACTTATTAAAGAGACTATCTTTATTCCAGTAAACATGTTTGAGCTCTTCATCAAAGATAAGGGGGCTGAGTGTGTTTGTAATTGTAGTTGTATCATCTAATCCATTCCATTGATCTTCAAGTCTGTTTTTATTCCAGTACCATGCCAATTTTATTGCAGTACCTTTGTACAATAACTTCAAGTCAGGGATTGTGATAATGCCTACCTTGCTTTTGTTGCTCAGAATTGCCCTTTCCTGTTCTAGGTCTTTTCTTGTTTCACATGAATTTTAGGAGTGATTTCTTTAGATCTATGAGGTATATATTGATATTTGGATGAAGATTGCATTACATCTGTATAACAATTTTGGGAGAATGGTCATTTTCAAGATATTTGTTATTCCTATCCATGAACAATGAATAGCTTTCCATTTCTGAGATCCTCTTCAATTTCTATTTTTAGGATAGTATAATTTTCCCTGAATAGGTCTTTTACTTCTTTTGTTAGATTGATTCCTATGTATTTCACTTTTTGGAGTCCTATAGTGAAGGGTGTGGCTTCCCTTATTTATCTCTCAGTGAGTTTTTTGTTTGTGTGTGGGAATGCTATTGATTTTTGAGTGTTGACTTTGTATCCAGCTACAATACTGAATTTGTTTATTACACCTAGGTGTCTTTCAATGGTGTTAAGAGGGTCTTCTATGTAGAATATCATGTGGTCTTCAGATAATGATAATTTAACTTCTTATTTTTCTATCCTTACTCATTTTATTTCAATTGCTTTTCTAATTGCTCTGGCTAATGTTTCCAGCACTATACTGAACAACAGTGGTGATAATGGCCATCCTTGTCTTGTTCCTGATTTTAGAGTAAAGGTTTTCAGTTTTTAGCCATTTAATATGATGCCTTGTCATAGATAGTTTTTATCATATTGAGGCAAAGTCCATGTATTCTGATTTTCTGTAGGGTTCTTATCATGAATGAGTGTCAGACCTTATCAGCTTTTTCTGCATCTATAGAAATGATCATGTGATTCTTATTTTTGGCTTTATTGATATAATGGGTTACATTTATTGATTTGTCTATGGTGAACCATCCTTGCATTCCTTGGATGAACCTCACTTTTTCATGCTGTATAACTTACTTGGTAATTTGCTGCCTTCTAATTGTCAGTATTTTATTGAGAATTTTTGCATCTATGTTCATTAGGGAGATTGGCCTACAGTTCTCTTTTAAATCTTTCTCTGGTTTTGGTATTAGAGTAGTGCTTCCTTCCAAAATGAATTAGGGAGAATTGCTTCCCTTACAATTTCATTGAAGAGTGTGAGGAATGTCAACATCAAGTCTGCCTTGAATTCCTTGTAGAATTCCACAGTGACTCCATCAAGACCTGTGATTTTCTTTATTGGTAAGGTTTTAATTACATCTTCAAAGTAAATTCAATCAATTTCATTAATTGAAAATTGGGTTGATCAGCAGTTTTATATCTACTTGATCCAGCTTTGGTAATTCCTATGTTTCTAGCAATCTGTACATTTCTTCTCTGTTATAAAACCAACTAGAGTAGAGGTTTTTGAAGTAAGAATTGACGATCTTCTGTATTTCCACAGGGTATGTAGTGATTTAGCTCTTTTCATTCCTTATTGCATGAATTTGAGGTCTTCTTTCCCCTTTTAAATAAGGTTGGCTAGGGGCTTATAAATTATATTTATTCTTTCTTTTTTAAATTTTTTTATTTTAAAGAGAATAAAACAAAAGAGGACAGATCTAAGCAGATCGGAGCAGAAAACAGTAAGCAACACAGCACTTCACAACAAGACAATTGGATAGTAACAGTAGCTATCATAATGTCTCTCTCTTTCAAATAGTTGAACTTAGCTTTTCACACAATAATGTCAAACATAATAAAAAAGAATAAAACCACTCAAGAGAATGAAAGTATTGCAAGGCTTTCTGAACCAGATAACTGAAGATGGACAATGGCTACTATATTATCTCATTTTCCATAAAAATTTGGTTTATACTATCATACATATTAAAATCCAATAAGACACAATGTGAAAGAACCAATGGTAATAGAAAAACAAGAGCATGGTAGGACTTCAGAGCAAGATGATATCCAATCAACAATGGCTGTCGTATTGTCTTTTCTTCACAGTAACTATTCATACCATCATATATATAAAGATGAAACAAAACCATTCCAACCAATGAATGAAAACATGGGACTTCAAAGCAATATAATGGTGAACCTGGATTACCATAAAATCTTCTGTACTCTTACCATTTCTTACACTAGGGAGACTATATGGTATTTATACATGTGAGTTTGATTTATTTCACTTATGATTATGGATTCAAGTTGCATCCATTTCTTTATAAATATCTCAATGTGGTCATTCTTTATAGCTGAGTAGTACTCCATTGTAAAAAAGTACCACAATTTTTTTATCCATTCCTTGGTTGATGGGCACTTAGGTTGTTTCCAAGAACTGGCTATTACAAATTGTGCTGCTATAAACATGGGTGCACATATATCACTGTGGTAAGATGTTTTCAATTCTTCTGGGAATATGCCTAAGAGTGGAATAGCTGGGTCAAATGGGACCTCCAATCCCAGCTTTTTGAGGAATCTCCAGATTGACTTTCACAGTGTTTGCATCAGTCTACACTCCCACCAACAGTGCAGAAGAGTTCCTTTTTTCCCCACAGCATCTCCCGCATTTGTTTTTGGTAGTTTTGTCGATCCTGGCCATTCTTTCTGGAGTGAGATGGAATCTCAGTGTGGTTATAATTTCCATTTCTCTAATGACCAATGATGATGAACATTTTTTCATGTATTTATTTGCCATTTGTATTTCTTCACCTTAGAACTGTGTGTTCATCTCAGATGCTCATTTTTGGATTGGGTCTTTGAATTTCAGGGGTCTGATTTTTTTTAATTCTTTATAAGTTCTAGACAGAAGTCTTTATCTGAGGGACAATTCACTAAGATTTTATCCCAGTTTGTAGGTTTTTTTTCACTCTGCTGGAGATTTCTTTCAACATGCAGTAACTCTTTAATATGATGTGATCCAAGTTATTGATTCTGGGAAGTATTTCCCGTGTAGTTTGATTCTTGTTCATGAATTATCTACCAACTCCTATGTCTTCAAGATTTTTACCTACTTTGTCTTCCAACAGATTTAGTGTTTCTGTTTTAATATTTAGATCTTTGACCCATTTAGATTTTACTTTAGTACATGGTTATAGGCATGGGTCTAATTTTAGTTTTCAGCATATGGAAAGCCAGTTTTTCCAGCACCATTTGTTAAAGAGACTATCATTCTTCCAGTGAACATGTTTGGCCACTTTATCAAAGATAATGTGGCTGAGTGTGTTCATATTTGTATGTTCTATTCTATTCCATTGAACTTCAGGTCTGTTTTTATTCCAACACCATGTTGATTTTATTACGGTAGCTTTGCAGTATAACTTCAAGTCAGGGATTGTAATGCCCCCTGCCTTGGCTTTGCTGCTTAGAATTTCCTTTGCTATTCTAGGTCTCTTCTGGTTCCAGATGAATATTAGGAGTGTTTTCTCTAGATCTATGAGGTATGTTAGTGGTGCTTTCATTGGGATAACATTGAATCTGTATAACAATTTTGGGAGAATGGCCATTTTCACAATATTTATTCTTCCTATCCATGAACAAGGGATGTTTTTTCATGTTCTGAGCTCCTCTTCAATTACTTTTTTCAGGGTATTTTATTTTTCCCTGTATAATTCTTTTACTTCTTTTGTTAGATTGATTCCTAAGTATTTCATTTTTTTTTGGATGCGAGTGTGAAGTGTGTGGCTTCTCTTATTTTTCTCTCAGTTATTTTGTTGTTAGTGTATAAGAATGTTATTTATTTTTGAGTATTGACTTTGTGCCAGCTACATTGCTGAATTTATTTATTATATCTAGGAGTCTTTCAATGGAGGTTTGGAGGTCTTCTATGTAGAACATCATGTCATCTGCAAATAATGATAATTTAACATCTTCTTTTCCTATTTTTCTCCTTTTATTTCTCTCTCTTGTCTAATTGCTCTGGCTAGTATTTCCAGTACTATGTTAAATAGGCGTGGTGATAAGGGACATCCTTGTCTTGTGCCTGATTTCAAGGTAAAGGCTGTCAGTTTTTGGCCATTTAATATGATGCTGGTTGTTGGTTTGCCATAAATGGCCTTTATTATATTGAGTTAGAGACTATCTATTCCAATTCTCTGTAAGGTTTGTATCATGAATGAATGTTGGACCTTATCAAAAGCTTTTTCTTCATCTATATCAATGATCATGTGATTCTTATTTTTGGGTCTATTGATATGGTGGATTACATTTATTGATTTACATATGTTGAACCATCCCTGCATGCATGAGATGAATCGCACCTGGTCATGGTGTATAATCTTCTTGATGATTTGCTGCATCCTGTTTGCCAATATTTTAGTAAGAATTTTTACATCTACATTTATTATGGAGATTGGCCTGTAGTTCTCTTTAGTTGGTTCTTATTCAGGTTTTGGTACTAGAGTAATATTTGCCTCCAGGCATGGCTTAGGGAGAATTGTTTCCCTTTCAATTTCACTGAGCAGTTTTAGGAGTGTCGGCATTTTCTTCTTTGTATTTCTTGTAGAATTCTGCTGTTAATCCCTCTGGGTCTGGGCTCTTCTTTGTTGTTAGGGACTTGATTACATTTTCAGTTTCATTCATAGAAATTGGGATATTCAGCAGTTTTACATCTTCTTAAGCCAGCTTTGGTGGTTCATATGTTCCGAGGAATCTCTCCATTTCTTCTGTGTTATCGAACCTATGAGAGTAGAGTTTTTTGAAATAGTTGTTTTCTTATATAGTTGTGTGCTCCTGTATTTGGTGCATATATATTTATAATTGTTAGTTCTTTCTCTTGAATGTTTCCACTTATAATTATGTAGTGACCTTCTTTATCTGTTTTAATGAGTTATGCTTGAAGTTCACATTGTCTGCAATTAGAATAGTTACCCCTGCTTTTTTCTGGGTTCCTGTTGCATAGAACATAGTTTTCCATCCTTTGACTTTTAATCTGTGAGTTTCCTTTTGGGTCAGATGTGTTTCTTGTATACAGCATATTGTAGGATCATGTTTCTTGATCCATTCTGTCAATCTATTTTTATAGGTGAATTGAGGCCATTTATATTTATGGATACCACTGTTACATACTGACTGCACTTTGCCATGTTGTGTTGCAGTTGTTTTCTTTCTGCTTTTACCCTTGTTTAGTTGCTTGTCCTATCTGGTGGTTCCTTTCTGTTGCTGTTCTGGTTATTCTAGTCCTTTTTATCTTGGTCTAGTATGTCTTTCAGTACTCATTCTAGGGTTGGTTTTGTGGAGGAGAATTTCTTCAGTTGTTCTTTATCATGCAAGTATCTTGTTTCTCCATTAAATTTGAATGAAAATTTTGCTGGGTACATCAGTCTGGGTTGAAAGTGGTTTTGTTTCAGGGCTTTCAATACTGCTCTCCAAGCTCTTCTTGATTTGAGTGTTTGTGCTGGAAAGTGTGCTGCAATTCTAATGGGCTTTCCTTAATAGATGAGTTGTGTCTTTTCTCTAACAGGTTTTAGTATTCTGTTTTTATGCTGTATGTCTGAGATCTTAATTATTACATTTCCAGGTGTGGATTTATGTTGATTATGACTTTTTGGTGTACTATATGCCTCACTTATTTGCATATCAACTTTTTCCCCCATGTTTGGGAATTTTCTTCTATTACTTCTGTGAATATTTTGGCTATATCATTTGCAGTGACTCCTGCCTCTTCACTGATGCCTATTAATCTTACATTTTTTTCTCTTGGTGTAATCTTAAAGCTGTTGGATTGTCATTCTATGCTGCTTTGTTATTTTTAAAAGTTCCATGCTTTCATGATCACCAATTT
The DNA here is from genome assembly GCA_004027455.1 of Hydrochoerus hydrochaeris. Taxonomy (NCBI): domain Eukaryota; kingdom Metazoa; phylum Chordata; class Mammalia; order Rodentia; family Hydrochaeridae; genus Hydrochoerus; species Hydrochoerus hydrochaeris. The sequence continues at coordinate 16,537 of PVLA01010175.1, read as the reverse complement.
CAATCCTGTCCTCAAGGTCTGAAATCCTATCTTCAGCTTCATTTAAATGGTTTTGCATGCTTTGAGTAGATTTTTTTGTTTCTTCAATGTCTCTTTGAGTTTATTTCATGAATTTTGCATGTTTTCTGCCTTTTTCATTCAAGGTTTCAATCTGTTTCCCATGCTTTTGTACTTTTTTCTTTATTTCTTCTTTAGCTGCGCTTAGCAACTCCTTTACTAAAGTTGTTGTTTCTGTCTTTACATGGGAGAGTACTCCTAATTTGATTTCCTCTATAGCCTCTTAGGGTAGTTTTTTTTATTTCACTTGCTGTCTTTTCAGTGATTTCTGGGGTGTTACTTTTGGGGTCCTCTATTTCAGTGTCTCCTGTACTTGCTGCTGGTGGACTAGATGTTTGAGATTGTGTTTTGCTTTTTCATTTTGCCATTTTCCCCTTTTGAGTTAGCGTTTGGTCCTTCAATCTTGCTAGTGTCAACTGTTGGTGGTGTGTATCTTGGGGGGGGTTCCTAATTTAAGGTTGATGTTTGTCCAGTTGCTGGGTCCCACAATGAATAGGTCACCTGACTTCCTGCTGCAGGGCTGGTTGAGTGAGTCCTATATTCTTCCTGGGCTGACAAGCCTAATAATATTGATGTAGGTTAACTTTTAGTTCCTGCTATTACATTATCTTCAGTTTATTCCAGGCCATCAAATTTCCCTGTCAATAATTTTTGTGTTGGATGAGGCCATACTGTGTCCCTATTGTGTACCTGTGTGTCTCATAAGCCCTTTTGATTTTTTTCAAGGTGAGGGAGTTCTTATTGGCACACTCCTCACTCTGCCTGATGTTTTCTGTGTGTAGGAGGTGGTCACCCACAGTCTTGTCAGACTCACCAAGGTCTTACAGTTAGTTGGAGGGAGCTTTCCTACTGGCCCTATTTACCCACTGTGCACCTCTATTTGAGGGGCATACTCACCACACTGACTGGAGCCTGCTTAGATCTTCTGTTTGGGTGAGGTAGTCACTGAATCTCCCTTCAAGCTGGCACAGTTAATCCGCTGCAGTCCAAGTTTCTGGGAGAAAGTGTGGGAGCTGAGGATCCACAGCTACGCTAGGTCCAGGAGGTAGGAGGTGTCTCTAAGGGTCCAGCAGATGTTCTGGGTATGGGCATCTGCTGGGCACAGACCATGGTCCAAGGGCAGTGTGGCACTCCTCAGTGCTGCCTGGAGTTCTGCCTATTTCTTGGTTTTGAGCTTCCTTGGTGCACTGTGTATCACCTGGCCCACTTTTGGCTCCAGGGGCAGGCTGCTGGCAACTTCTAGCTGCTTGGAGTTTCCTGGGTGTGATCCAGTTAGCCCTACAGGTCCCTTCCGTCCTTCTTGGGGTGGTTTCAGATGCAGGGTGTGGTCTTACCGCCTGGGAACAGAGTTCCAAGTTTTCTCATGTGCTGGGATTCTGCTGGAGTGTAAGGTCAGGACCCGGGGCAGGATTCTGGGCCCACTCTCTACTTGGAGTTTCCTGGGCGTGGCCTGGTTTGTCCCGCTAGTCCCTCTAGTGTCTTTCAGGGTGGTTTTAGATGCAGGGCATGGTCTTACTGCCTGGCAGTGGAGTTCCAAATTTTCTCATGCACTGGGATTCTGCCATAGCACGTGGTCAGGGCTTGAGGCAGGATTCCAGGCCTTGCTCTCTTGTCAGTTCCTTTTTGTTTGTACCAGTCAATTTTTTTGCATCATCTTGTAGCTGTTGAATTCTTATTTTCTGATTCCTTGTTATTTTAAAAATATCTTTCCTTTCCTGTTCACTAGCTGCAATCTTGTCTTTGAGGTCTAAAAGTCTATCTTCACTTTCATTGAGACAGTTTTGCCAACTTTTGATGGAATTTTTGATTTCCTGTATATCTCTTTGAATCTGTTTCATGCATTCTGTTTGTTTCTTACATTGTTCATTCAAGCTTTCCATCTTTTTGCAGTGTTCCTCTAATTTTTAACTATGTCTTGCTTGAATATGTTTAGCATTTCTTTCATCATATTTATCACTTCTTCTTTTCTCTGAGAGATTATGTCTGATCTGAATTCTTTTATAGCTTCTTGGAGTTGTTTCTTTACTTTAGTCACTATCATTTCAGGAGTTTCAGGTGTATAGCTAACATATTCTATGTCCATGTCTCCTAGGCTTGCTTGGGATGGGCTGGTGGTTTGATATTGCATTTTGCTCTTTTGTTTTGTCACTTTCCTATATTCTCTTAGGGAAGCTGAAGATAAGGTCTCAGTTGTTTCTTGGGTTGCGAATATCTAAACCTGCAATAGCAGGGAGTTTTCTCAGTTGAGTGGAGGTCATTAGACAGGCCTTACCATGTGGCTCCCAGCCACTAGGTGTCACTGGGGATGGCCCAGTTAAGCCAGGAATGACATTCCTGTGGGTCCTCTGGTTATGGGGACAATCGACAGGGCCCTAACAGTGTCTGATTGACACGCCAAGGCTTCCCCGTGGGATGGAAGTTGCTATGCACACTTTTGGCTCAAGGCAAAAGCAGAGCATAGGCCTATTTTTAATTTTTAAGGGAGATTTCATATTGTTTTATCTAATAGTTATAATATATTACATTCCTACCAACACTGTATACAGCTTCCTTTTTCTCCATATCCCTACCAAAATTTACCTGTCATCTTTTTGATAATACCTTTTTAAGTGGAGTGAGGGGATATGGTGATTTTGATTTGTATTTCTATGATGATTAGTTATGTTGAGCATTTTTCATATACTTGTTGGCTATTTGTATAACTTCCTTGAGGAATTACATGCATGTAACTTTTAAGTCAAATCTTTGTCATTAAATTATTTGAACTCTTTATTTATATTAACTCCATTAAGATGCATAGTTTGAAAATATTTTTCTTAATTTGTAGGCTATCTCTTTACTGTGTTTCCTCTGCTATGAAGAAACATTTTCATTTTATGTAATCTCATTTGTGTATTTTTGCTTTTGTTTCCTGCTCTGTTGAAGTCTTATGCAAAAAAAAATTCTTAGTTCAATGTATTGAAATATTTCCCATACACTTTCTTTTAATAGTTACAGAGTTTTTAGATTATATATCCAGGCTTTTAATACATTTTAAGTTGATTTTTAGATCTGCGACACACCATGTTGGACCTTGGGGCACTGGGAAAACAGGCAGCCACCAGCATGCCGCTCTGGTAAGTGGTTGTGGCTTGGCAAGCTGCAGCCACCCCAGGGCGAGAACCATATCAGCATTTCCTGAGACCTGCAACGTGCCATGTGGACCTTGGGGCGCTGGGAAAACGGGCAGCCAGTTTACCCCTCTGGTGGGTGGCTGTGAAGCTACTGGGGCACAGGCTAAGAAACAAACACCCATCCTCCCTCCCCCCCTCACTAGCAAGTGAGAGCCAGAGATCTGAGCATGTCTTGAGAGTTTGACTATAAGCAATATAGCAAATAAGGGGGATTTTCTTCTGCCATCTCTTTGAAGGCAAATATTTTATCTCTGTTTTGCTCTGTTTTGATCAATGGTATTGCTCTATTAAATATTCTGTTTTTATAATTTTGGTATTTCCTTCAATTTTGCTATACCTGATTGAAGGAACAACTATTGTGAAGAAAACAAGATATACTACAGTACCTATTGCTGTTATCCTGGTAACTTGCTGTGAGGTTCTGTGCCAATTTCACTACACTGCCTCAGCTGGCTATGTCCTACCTTGTTCTGCTGTATTTTACTACCTTCAAAATAGGATAAATAAATAAAATAAAAAATAATAATAGGGCTGGTGATTTAGCCCAGTGGCTTAAGTACCTGCCTTGCAAGCACAAGGTCATGAGTTTGATCCCTGGTACCAAAAAAAAAATAATAATAAATAAGAAAAAATTTTAAAAAGTAAACAACAACAACAAAGCAGATCAGTAAGGTACTGAGCAACCTGAAACATGATATAACTAAACAGATAATGGACTTAAAAAGCAAAAGGAGGAAAAGCAGGTGCTCTAACGGATATAACTACATGTATATTTAAGGGTGTAGGAATGATAATTATGTCGATAAGTTTTTGTTGGATCAGAGAACGGAGCTGTTTTCAGCCTCACTGTTTGAATGTCCAACTTTGATTTTGTAACTTGAACAATTACGTCCAGGAAGACAATATGTAATGTATCAACTAGTGATATCTTTATTTTTTTTTTATCGGTGCCAGGGATCTAACTCTCGACCACTCATTTGCAAGGCAGGCGCTTATGCCGCTGAGCTAAATCCCCAGCCCCTACTAGTGATTTCTTACTGTTCATTTGTTTTTTTGAAATTCTGTATTGTTTCTACCTTTTGTTTTGCTTTATTTTCCCCCTCTTTAAATAAAAAAGAGAGGAAAAGAAAGTGTTCTCAAGGATATAACTTCACGTATGTTTAAGTGTGTAGCATTGATAACCATATTACTGATTTTTCATTGGATCATTGAGCAGAACTCTTTTGCAGTCTCGTGGTTTGAATGTCCACTTTGTGTGCTTTAATTCTGTGACTTGAACAACTATCTCTAAGATGACAGAGTGTAATTTGTCAACTAGTGGTTTCTCAGTGTTTATTTCAATTTTTTTGAATTTTGTATTATTGCTTCCCTTTTTTCTGTTTTTTCTCTTTAAATAAAAAATAAAAATAAATTGATTTATATATATTTTATATATAAGAGTTAGAAGAATAGTCCCATATTCTGCATATAGATAGCCAGTATTCCCAGTAACATTTAGTGAGGAAGCTATCCTTCCTCCAGTGTATGTTCTTGCTATCTTTTTGAAAAATCAGTTGGTTGTATATCTGTGGATTTATTTCTGGGCTCTTTATTCTGTCTCATTGGTCTATATGTCTAATTTTAGTCAGTGTTATGCTGCTTTCTATTCCTATAGATTTGTCATGTGTTATGAAATCAGGTATTGTGATGCCTCCAGGTTTATTCTTTTTGCTTGAGATTGCTTTGGCTATTTAGGATCTTTTATATTTTCATACAAATTTTAAGATTATTTTTTAGTTCTGTGAACATTGTGACTGATATTTTGTTCTGAATTGGTGAATTGCTTTGGATAGTACAGACATTTTAACAATATTATTTCTTCCAATCCATACACACAGGATACCTTCTCATTTATTTGTTTCTTCTTTAATCTTTTCATCAATGTTTTATAACTTTTATTTTGGAGATCACTCACTTTCTTGTTTACATTTTTTCTTAAATATTTTTTAGTTATTTTAAATGAGATAGTTTTCTTAATTTATTTTAAAAATCTCTATTAACATACAGAAACACTGCTGATTTTTATATGTTAATTTTATATCTTTCCATATAAATGAATTCATTTCTTTGTTCTGCCAATTTTTTTGGTTGGAATATTTAGAATTTTTTAATATAAGATCCTGTCACCTGCAAATAGTGACAATTTGAATTTCTCTTTTCCAATATGAATAGTTTTTCTTTCTTCTTTTGTACTGGTTAAAACTTCCAGTACAATATAAAATAAAAGTGGTGAAAGTGTCAATTATTGTCTTATTCCAGATCTTACTGAAAAAGCTTTCAATTTTTACTCATTCAGTACTATGTGCTTTGCCATACATGGACTTTAGAATGTAAAGGTTTCTAGGTTTTTGTGTGTATTTTGCCTGGAAAATACAGTATTGAGTGAAATAAACCAGTCACACAAATGAGAGATACCAAATGGCATTTAAGCTTGTGTGACTGGTTTATTTCACTCAATACTGTATTTTCCAGGTGCACACATTTTCTTAAAAATGCCTCAAATTTGTCATTCTTTATAGCCAAATAGTATTCCATCATATACAGATACCATATTTTCTTTATCCAGTCATCCACTGATGGGTATACAGGCTGCTTCCAGGATTTAGCTACTACAAATTGTGCTGCATGTATTGCTGTAGTATGATGTCTGAAGCTCTTTGGGGAAGATATCTAGAAAGGAGATAGCTGAGTCATATATAATATATAATTCCATTTCTTTGAGAAATCTCAATACTGACTTTCATAATGTACTAGTTTACATTCTCACCATCAGTGTAGAAGAGTTCATTTTTCACCACAGCCTTGCCTATTGTTATTGTTTGATTTCTTAATGATTTCCATTCTTTTTGGACTAAGATGGAATCTTAGTGTTTTTTAAATTTGCATTTCTGTAATGGCCAGAGATGTTGAAAATTCTTTTCCTATATTTGTTGACCATTTTTAGTTCTTCCTCTGTGAAGTGTCTCTTCATTTCTCTTGCCCATTTCTTGTCTGGATTTTTAATTTTAAGTGATTTAATTTTTTTGATTGCTTTATGTATTTTAGATATTAGTACTCTGTCTGAGCAACAGCTGGTGAAAAATTTTCCCCATTAGCTAGGTTGTCTCTTTACTCATTGGCCCATTTGCTGTACAGAAGCTTTTTAGTCTAACATAATCCCATTTGTTGATTGTTGCTGTCATTTCTTGTGCTATTGAGGTTGTGTTTAGAAAATCCTTTCCTACACCTATGGCTTCAAGTGTTTTACCTATTTTATCCTCCAATAGATTTAATGTTTTTGTTTTAATGTTTATATCTTTGATCCATTTTAATTTTAATTTTGCATATGGTGAGAAATAAGGGTCTAGTTTCAATCTTCTGTGAGATAGCTAATTTTCTCAGTACCACTTGTTGAATAGGCTGTCTTTCCTCTACCATATGTTTTTGGCCACCTTTATCAAAGATCAAATTACTGATTATGTCTGCATCCTCTATTTTGTTCCATTGATCCATATGTCTGTTTTTGTTCCAGTACCATGCTGATTTTATCATTACTGCATTGTAGTTTAGCTTGAAGTCAGGTATTTCAAAGTCTCCAGCTTTTCTCTTGTTGCCAAAAATTGCTTGCTTTTGCTCTTCTGGGTCTCTTCTGGTTCCATATGAATTTTAGGATTATTTTTTTAGTTCTTTAAAATATATAGTTTTTATTTTGGCTGGGACTGCATTGGATATGTATAACACTTTGGGGGGGTTATGACCAATTTGGCAGTATTTGTTCTGTCTAGGCAGGAGCAGGGGACCTCTTTCCATTTATTTTTTTGTTTGCTTTGTTTCTGAGAGTTTCACTATGCAATTCAGGCTGGTCTTGAACTCACTTTGTAGCCCAGGCTGGCCTCAATCACATGGCAATCTTCCTGCCTCAGCCTCCTGAGTGTTAGGATTACAGGCATGCACCACCATCCTGACCCATCTTTCCATTTTTAGATGTCCTCTTTAGTCTTCTTTTTCAGAGTACTTTAGTTTTCTTCCTAGTGGTCTTTCACTTCCTTGGTTAAGTTAATTCCTAGGTACAATAGTTCATTTTTCTTGAAGCTACTGTGAATGGTGTTATTTTCACCATTTAATCTGTGACTAATATAAATATTAAAGAAAAAGGTAAAGAATCACAAATGAAAAAGGGGGAGTAGAGAGAAGATAAGATACAGGAAAAAGAGGTCAGATGAGAAGATGTGGATGAAAGTAGAGGGAATAAAAAGGGATATGGGAGACCCTCTATAATATATTGTGAGAAAAAGGCAAGTGGAAGAGAAACACATACACACTCTCATAAAAGAAATGAGGGAAAAAATGGAATAAAAATGGAATAAATTGAAGGAGGAAAAGAGGAAAAAATAAATATTTTCTATTGTTTGGGTCATGTGATTCTTTTCCACAGCCTAGCAATAAGGAGCAGAACTCAAGCCAAGACCTGACTCTCTGTTCACACTGGAAGTCTAAGATAGCAGTCCTCACCCAGAAGGGTGTTGGATGCAGTGGGAACAGGCTGCTAATGTGACCTTCCAATTCTGTGTAACTCAGGCTAAACCTGGCCTCTGACCTCAGGTACTTGGTCAGTATTCACCAGCTCTACCCCTCAGTGGTACTTTCAGCCTGCACTCCAACTGCTGGCTGTCTGCTATGGCTGTCTTTCCCTCATCTGCTCTGGAAACTTGACAGTGTGGAACCTGGTTTGGAGTCAAGGCGATGCTCTGGGACCCAAGTGTGATTGCTAAGACATTCATTACAATGGCATCTCTGCCAGCTCTCAATCCACAATTGTGATGGGATCAAGTCACTTGCAAACTGTTGATTGTGGAAGCCCACTCTGGAAACAATATCCTGTATTTCCTTTGAGCAACTACTTCTAAGACAACTATATGTAATATATTAATTAGTGTTAATTTCCTACTTTTTTTGGAATTGTGTATTATTTGTGTCCTTTTTTCTGTTTTGCTTTTTTTATAATTAAAAAATGTTTTAGTTTTACTTTGTTTCCTATGGAGACTGGCCAGATATTCTCAGCTACACACAGCTTATAGAGCTCTGAAATGTGTTCTATTTCTTCTGTATCATTTAATTCCTTTTCTCTTTTGTCAGCTCCTTCCAGATAACCTCCTCTCACTTTGGTTCCTCTCCAAGCTACTGTTTTTCAGACTCTAGACACTTTTTTCTGAGAAGCTGACTGCTGGCACTCACTCCCTGCCAATTTTTAGCCCCCTTCAATAATGTTCTTTGGGTTAGAATCTTCAAATAGAATTCAGACATGGTCACCACATTGTGCTTGGTTAATCCATCTTTTATGTCCTTTTCTGTTTATGATAATTTCTACTTCTCTCTTTGTTTTTAGTTAATGTTATCTGAGTCTCTTGGATGGAGTGCCTCCACTCAGACCCGCTGAATTTTCCAGATCATTTCTTCACAGTGAATCTTTCCTCAGTTTCTATGATGTGACTCCTCTAGTCAGCCATGTTGGATCCTCTAATTGAGATTTTTGCCTTGTTCATGATCAGGTCCATTGTTTTGCTGATAATTCTGCTGTCCCATGAAGAAGGGAAATAATGCAGATCCAGCTTCAAATTGGTGGTGGCTGAACCAAGGCATGGAATCCATAGTTGTGGAGTTGGTTAGTGACCAGCCTGAGGATCTGTGTGTTCTGCCAGGATCTGGGCTTTTCTTTGATGAGAAAATTTTTATTACTGACTCAATCTTGTTACATATTATTGGCCTGCTCTTATTTTCTACAACTTTATAATTAAATCTTGGTAGGTTGTATGTGTCCAGGAGTTTATCTATTCCTTCTAGGTTATCCAATTTTTTGGCATAGAATTTTTTCATAGTAGACACCTGATTCTTTATATTTCTGTGTTACAATTGTAACATCTCCTTTTTTATTTATGACTTTGTGTCTTTTTTTCTTAGTTTGGCTAAAGGTTTGTAAATTTTGCTTATCCTTAAAAATAAACATATCATAAAAGAGGAAAATACAAATAAATATTAGTTTGTTGATCTTTTGTAGCTTAAAAATCTCAATTTCATTTAATACTGCTTTATTTATTTACTGCTAGTTTTTTATAGTTCATTGAAGTGAAACTTTATTTTTTATTAGTACATGTTTGAGATACATAATAAACAAATTCATCTTAGGGAGTTGGTACATGTACATATGGAATCTTAATCCTTTTTATTTCAGCTTTCCTTCCCCTCCTTCCCCATCTCCATCTCTAGAACCTCTTTCCATTTTCAAAAGGTCTATCTCAAGTTTCCTGTTTTTACCTTTTATTTTTTCTTTAAATTACTTTTAAGTTGTGTTTCTCATACAAGATAATTAAGCTTCTATGTTTGATGTATTTCACTAAGCATTATTGTCTGAAAGTACATCCATTTTCCTACAAATCAAGAACCCCTAAAACAACAAATGTTTGCAAGGTTGCAAGGTGTAGAGATGGAGAATCTGCATTGTTGGTGGGTGTGTAAACTAGTACAATTATTGTGGAAATCAGTATGGAGTTTTCTCAAAAAACTAAAATTAGAAATTCCATTTGATCCAGCTAAAGACATCATATTCCAGTAATGCATATATATCCATGTTTATAGCAACAAACTACATAATAGCTAAATCTTGGAAGAGGTACAACTTTAGATTGTTTATTTGAAATTTTGTTTATTGATGTAGATGTTTATTCATTTAAATGTCCTTATGAGTACAGTTTTTCTGTATCCCATAGATTTTGGTACATTGTATTCCTGTTTTCATTTGTCTGCAGAAATTTTCAAATTTTTCTTCTTAATTTCTTCATTGACTCATTGGTTGTTCAGTAGCCTGCTGAGTATATTGTATGCAACATATTGTTGGATCTTTTTTTATCCATTCAACCTCTCTGTGCCTTTTGATTGGTGAATTTTATCAATTTATGTTCAAAATAATTATGAGTAGTAAGGTCTTACTACTACCATTTGGTTAATTCTTTTCTGATTGTTATGTAGGCTTTTGCCTTCCTTGTTCCCTCTTTTGTTTTCTTTTTTCTGTGGTTTGACAAGCATCTGCATGGCACTAGGCCCCAGGGCACAGAGGCCCAGGGTAGCTGTAGAGTTGGGGTCTTTAGCTGATGGTTTCACAAATATATCCTAGTACTTGAATGTCAGAGTGCAGGTTCACTCAGTGGGGCAGGATTTGATATAGATTGCTCCAAGAGCTGGAGTGTGTGATTCTGAGGTGCTCCCAGAAGCTCAGGCCCAGGAACTTGATCTTAACTGTGACACTGACTCTAGAGGAATGGGCATAATACTGGGCTGGCTCAGGGAAGCAGTGCCCTGAGCAGAGGAAGTAGGTTATACCTGCCATTTGAAAATTAGAATCAGTAGGGCACAGGTCCCAGGGAATGGTGAAACATATTGCATACTCTAAGGACAGGTATAGTGTCAGAAATGACTCTGTCACTTGGGCCTCGGTAGTCAGAGAGCAGAACAGCAATGACTCAATGACTACACTCCCTGAGAAGAGGAATATCTCTGTAACTCAAACTCCAAAAGACTAGTCTTATTTCAAGGAAGTCATTTCACATGTACTTTATTTTAAATAAGTAAAGAAAAGAGGAAAAAAAAGAAAAACATAACAGTGAAACAGTTTCAAAATAGGTTAGTTGGATCATTATAATAATTGATACATAATGTATTATCTTTATAGTTATTGTTCAGAGAATGAGACATAGGCATATCTTATCCTAACACTATTAACACAGAACATTCTTTTCAAGGAGCAAAAAGAAGCTAGGTGTATAATTATCTTGTACATGTACTTTTTACTTTTTCCTTTCTTCCTTTCCATTTTTCCCCTTCATGGTTTTTCTTTTGTTTTTCTGGTCTTTTTTGAGGCAGGATCTTGCTATACAGTTCAGGCTGGACTTGAGCTCACTTTGTAGCACAGTCCAATCTTGAATTGGCAATAATCCTCATGCCTCAGCCTCCTGAGTGCTGGGATTACAGGCATGCACCACCACAACCAGCTTTTTTTTTCATTTGAATAGTTTCTTCCCAATTTGCAATATCTCTTGTATATTTACATACTATTTACTTGTTCATTTTTTTACACTAGTGATACAATACAATGTTTACAAATATGGTATGATTAATTTCATTTATGAGTATGGTCTCGAGTTGCATCCATTTTCCCATAAAAGTCTCAAGCTTGTCTTTCTTTATGGCTGAGTAGTGCTCCATTATATTTAAAACATCTTTTTTATCCATTCCTCAGTTATTGGGCATGTAGGTTAATTTCCAAGATTTAGCTATTACAAATTGTGTTGCTAGGAACATGGATGCACACATAACACTGCAGTATGATGTTTCAAATTCTTCTGAGAAGTTACTCAGAAGGGGGATAGCTGGTTAGAATGGGATCTCTATTATAAGTTTTTGCTTTGTTTTGTTTTGGTACCAGGAATTGAACTCATGACCTCCCACTTGCCAGGGCAAGCACTTATGCCTGCTAAGCTAAACCCCCAGCCCTATTCCAAGTTTTTAAAGAAATCTTCACATTGATTTCCATAGTGACTGCACAAGCCTGCATCTCAGCCAATATAACATTTCTCCTGGGATGTGGGATACTAAGTTGTGGAGGACTAACACATTGCCCTCCCCCAGGCCCAAATATTGTGCTTACTAGCAAGCAGAGCAGACTGTATAGAGGTGACTTTCCTAAATTGGCTTTCAGTTTAGAGTCTGGCCGAGGCTGTGTGTATGTCTTTATGATAGCAAGCAGGTGGTGTTGGGCTAGAATTGCTTTTTGCCAATGGCTAAAGTTGAGCTCATATAGGCAGGCCATGAGACTGTGGGGCTAAATTATGAGATAATGTTTCTGCTCAGGCCTGTGTAACTCTAGAGAAAATTCCTCCCCAGAATTGGCTACAAAGCAGGTTACCTGTTAACCATAAACTATATCTGGCTGTTTCATCCCTTTCATAAGAATTCTTTGTTCCCTTGCCTGTCTAATCACTTGTCTAGCACACTCAGTTGCAATTCCCTCACCTTTTCCCTCCATGCAAATGTGATCATTAAACCCCAATATTCTGGCTGCCTGGTGGCCTTTTGTTCTCCATGAACAACTGTTTATCCCAATTTCTCACTACACTACCATTTTGTCTCTTGCTCTTTCTTTTTTGCTGTGTGCTGTAACATCTGGCATGAGATTGGGGCCTGCTGCTAGGGTTCCTAATACTGAGTCAATATTTGGGGAAGACTTGATAAAAGCAAACAACTTTTTAAAAACAAGTCATATTAAATGTGAGTTAGACAAACACAAAATTCATAATGAAACTTAAAACTCAAAAGTAAAAACTTGACAGTCCAACTAGAAAATAAGCAAAAAATATGAAGAGGTTTTTCACTGAAGAGGATATATGCATGTTATAAAAAGGTATTCAACATTGTTAGACATTAGGTTACTTAAAATTCTGAAAGGATTCTGCTCTCAGATTACTTGAGAATACTTGCTAAGTTCTTTCTCCACTTTGAAGAAATAAAATCTGTAACTCATGCACTATAGGTATAGTTTATGTAAACTAAAATGAGGTCAAAGATCCACCAGTAGAACCATATACAAACAAAAACAAAGAAAAATTTTAATTTTAAAAACTGATGAATGATGTAAATATTTTAGCTTAAAATTTTACTTTATTAATGTATCATATCTATTTTCTTCTTTTTTTGACTTTTCTTATTAACTATATCAGATAAGAGAGCTTCTACAGTATCAAATATTCTTAAATTTTTTGTTTTAATGTACAAAGTTTTCAGTAATTTCATATACATGTATTTTAAATCCATAAAATCTGATGTTTTATAGAGTTGCTGCCCAGAGCCTTAGAATTTGATCTTCCTAGAACACATAGGAAGGGATATTAATGGTGTATTAGTCATCTCATCATATCGTTTCAAGCTTTGGGAGGACTAATATGATTTTCAAATAGAAAAGAATACTTGAGAAGCATGTCCATGGGAACAGTGGAGTGATTATGCATATCATCTTCTTTTTCTTTTGTTCCCTTTACATTTTTGGTTATTGTGCAGCACAAATACCCTGAAATTGGCTTGAAAATGTGACCGTCTCTGTCAGCATCACTTGGAATCTTTTAATTTTGCCTTTTGTGGCATATTTTATTTTATAATTTAAAACACATAAAAGTACAAATAATAACATAACAAACACCCATACAAACCACCCAAAGTTCTCAATTATTGACATTTTATCACCTTTATTTCAAATCTGAGTTACTAAAAAGTGATATAAAAGCAATTACAATAATATCTCACCACCACCACCCAGTTTTGCTTTATGTGTTTGCAGTTACCTGTGATCAAATACAGTCTGAAAAGATTAAATGGAAAAGTCTAGAAATAAACAATTCATCAGTTTTAAATTACATGCTGTTCTGTGTAGTGTGATGAAATCTTGCATCATCCTTCTGCTAGCCTGGGCTATGAATCATCCCTTTGTCCAGCATATCCACACTTCATAGATTACTTGACACATAGTTACTTAGTAGTTATCTTGGTTTTTAGACTGGACACAGAATCATAAACCTTGCATTCAAAGTAATCCTTATACTACTTTGGGCCCATTGTACAAGAGCTGTGATGTGAAGGAGGATTCAAGGCATAAAACACCAAAGGACAGATTAACTCTGCTGCAATGAAGCAATACTGTAGGGCATATTAGAAGAAACCTAGTATAAAAAAGGATTTCCATGGCTTTCGGTATTCACTAGGTGTCTTGTAATTTATCCCCTATGTGTTCTTCTAATATAGCCATGGGGAACTACTGTAAGCAATTAAATTGAAGCACACTTTGCCCCACCATCTTCAGTTTTATTCAACTGCAAGGTAAACACTACTGTGAATTTAGTGTTCATGTTTTAACACTAAACACATTCATGTTTCTAGAAGCATAAATATTTCATTGAGTACTTTTTAATTGCAGAAATTGTTTCAAACTACAGTATATACATAAATAATGTTGCATAATACATATGATTATATTATTGTGCAAATTGCTTTTCCACGTAATGTTAGTATATAGCTTATTTTTTTTCTTTTTATTATTTATTAATTTTGGAACCCAGAATCAAACTCAAGGGCTCAAGCTTGCTAAGCAGGTGCTGAACACTGAGCTACATACCAGGCCCTGGGTTTATTTCTTTTAACTGCTATATGATTATTTTATTGTACAGCTTTAGCACATTTTATTTATCTAATAATTTATTAAAGGAAATACACATACTGCCTAATTTTACACTATTGTAATCTTGACATTAACATGTTAGGATATTCTGTTTGTTCACATGTTGGAGGGTTCCTATGAGAAATTAATTACCTGTGGAAAAAATTAATGTGTAGTATAGTTTACATTAATAAACAGTACCAAATTGCTCTTTTTTTTACATTTTAAAATTTTATTTAAAGAGAAGGAAAAAAAGCAAAGCAGAAAAAAGGGTAGCAACAATACAGAATTCTAAAAGAAAGAAAGAAAAAGAAAGAAAAAAGGAAAATGAGAAAAAACCCCACTAAGAAATCAGTAATTTATAAATTACATACAGTCATCCTGGATGTAGTTGTTCAAGTTACAAAGTTAAAGGGTACATAGTAAACATTTAAACAGTCAGACTACAAACAGTTCTGCTCAAAGATCCAACAAAGATTCAGCAATATGGTCATCTATTTTACACACTCAAACATACATGCAGTTATATCCCTTAGAGCCCTTTCTTCTCTTTTTTTACAATAGCAATTACACATTTTGGTTTTATTATTCTTTTTAAATTTTATTTAAAGAGGGGAGAAGCAAAACCGAAAAAAGGGTAGAAACAATACAGAATTTCAAAAAAATAAAGAGTAAGAAATTACTATTTGATACATTACACATTGTCTTTTTGGATATAGTTGTTTAAGTTACAAAATTAAAGCACACAAAGTGGACATTCAAACAGTCAGGCTGCAAACAGTTCTGTTCACCGATCCAACAAAAACTTAGTAACATGGTTATCAATCCCACACACCCAAGCATACATAGAGTTATCTCTTTTAGAGCACTTTCTTTTCCTCCTCTTGCTTTAAAAAAATTTTTTTTATTTAAAGAAAAAAATTTAAAACAGAAAGAGGGTAGAAACCATACAAAATCTCAAAAACAAAACAAAAAACAAAAATAGTAACCAGTAAAAAATCACTAGTTGATAATTACATACTTTCCTCCTAAATGCAATTGTTCAAGTTAAAAACTAAAGTCCACAAAGTGGACATCCAAACAGTGAGACTGCAGTCAGTTTTGCTCATCCATCCAACTAAAACTTTAGCAACATGGTTATTTTCCATACACTCAAACATACATGCAGTTATATCCTTTAAAATACTCTCTTTTCCTTTTTTTATTTACAATAATTATAATCCAATCTTGTAAACTACTTAGAAGTTCTACACATGTACAAGTCTCTACACATATACCTAGCCTTTGTGTATTAGAGGGAGAAACAAATCAAAACAAGTCAGCAATACAAATTCCTAGAGAAACACGAAATGAAAAGAACATACAAAAACACAACACTAGGTGATCTAGGGTAGTCACTATGATGTCTCTTGTTATTTTCAATAAAATTGTCTATATCGTCAAATATAATATAAACTTAGCATTTCTTTACACTATTAATAAAATCTAAACATTGGAGACATTATAGGACTTCAAAGGCAGTTAACAATCAAATGAGAATGGGTATCCTATTGAATCCTGTCATCTTCAGAGTAGTTGCCCATACTCTCAGACTTGACACTCTCAAGCATACCAGATTCAAATAAAATCAGTCAAGATAAAACAGTGATATAATCAATTTTCTCTGTCTTATCTCTGCCATACTATTTTTCTGTTTTTATTTGTATAATTTTCTCTTTCATTCCACTGTCTGCCCCTTTCTTTGAGGCCTTTCTACCATTATTCCTGGAACCCTGGTGATTTTCTTCTCTCTCTCTAGAATGTCCTTCAGTGTTCTTTGCAGGGTTGGATTGGTGGTCACATACTCCCCCAGTTCCTCTTTGTTGTGGAAATATCTTGTCTCTCCATTAATTTTGAGAGACAGTTTTGCAGGGTACATCATTCTGGGTTGGAGGTTATTTTCTTTCAGGGCTTGGAATATTTCACTCCAAGCTCTTCTTGATTTGATGGCTTGCATTGAGAAGTCCGCTGTGATTTTGATGAGTTTTCCTTTATA
>PVLA01010174.1:0-66298 GCA_004027455.1 Hydrochoerus hydrochaeris | reverse complement strand
TCTCCCTCCAGTTTTGCAGTACATGTACTACAGGCCAAATTCTGTTAACAACAGACTTTAAGGGCCTCCCCCTCCAGCACCTGTGTGATTGCTCTGTAAGAGCTGGCTTTTGCTTCTTTGTCATTTTATACTTAATGAACAGGGCTTTGAATATGCCAGGGCAAAGGTAGGTTGTATGGAAACCTCAGGTTCTGGAGCCATCCACATGTTTTTATACATTCATGCATCCCATCTAGCCACCAGATCCATTAATCTGGGAATTAAACCCAGAGCCTTGTGCCAACAACTCAGTATGTTGTTGTGGTTTTTTGTTCGTTTGTTTTTGTCTTTGTCTTTGGTACAGGATCTCATTTTGTAGTTCACTGTGGCCTTAAATTCACTGTGGAGCTCAGGCTGGCCTTGAACTCACAGCAATCCTCTTGCCTCCTGAGTGCTGGCATTATAGTCATGTACCACTATGGCTGGCATTGTGTTCATTTTATATACTGGAAAACTGTGGCTCAGAGAAAGTGTTTCTTCAAGACCTTTTGTTTTGTACCAGGAAACAAACTCAGGACCTTGCACTTGCAGGCAGGTGCTATGCCACTGAGCAATATCCTCGGCCCTCTTCAAGACTTTTATAACAATCATTTGGCATTATTTTGTCTTGGTACTGAGGTCTCATACATGCTAGACAAGCACTTTACTGCTGAGCTGCATCCCCAGCCAACAATCATTTAGTACCTGCTTTTAATTACATTTTTATCTCTTGGCTCTTGGCTTTTTCCTTTCCTGTATGTTTGGGGTTTTTTTTAACTCTACACTTAGTTTTTATTACATTTTTAAACCCAGCTTAAATATCACTTCAATTTGTAAGTTAGAGTAGTTTTAATGAGAACCTTTAAATACATAAATGGAAAACTAGTAGTTTTTGTCATGAATGACATAGTAATAGCTAACATTTACATAAAGCTTGTTGTATACTAGGTTTTTATTCTTAACTCTTTATATAATAATTCTCACCAGCAACTCTGAAGTAAATGCTGCCGATACTTTTATTGATACATTTTACAATTAGGAAACAGTAGTAAAATAACTTGTCTAAGGTCACAGACTAGCCAGTGGCAGAACTAGGGTAAGAATCATAGGTATGTGGTCCTAGAACTCATGCTTTTCAGAATAGAAGGTTTTGGAGCTTAGATTTTATGTTGTTGGTTTTTGGCTTTTTGTTGTGGTGCTAGGAATTGAACTCAGGGCTTCATATGTGCTAGGCAAGCATTCTTCCACTACCCTATATCCCTAGCTTGGAAGTAGCCCTTAAAACATGATTTTTCTTATACTCTGGAAAAGCCAGTGTGAAGTGATAAGTGAGGAAGGATGTCTAGCATTCACTAAGAGTTAGCTATCTTAAAGTAGCACTATTCCTGGTAATAGTGAGAATTCTGAATAAACAGATCTAAAAATCACTAGATAGGTAAGGTATTACTGAATTAATGTGTGCTAAAGGAAAGTGTTTACTAAATCCAGCTGGTTGTCAGAATCCTGTGGGGCTCTTATTTTGTAAACAATTTCCTGGGTCCCAGCCCTGGAGTTTTGATTTGCTGAGTACAGTGTAGAGAGAGCTCAGGTGAAGAATTTAGAATATAGTGCCTGATGCACAGTAAACAGTCATGTTGTTAATAGTAATAACTGCCATTTTATTGAGTGCTTACATTGTTCTGAGTGCCTTATGTGATCTTGTTTTTCATCAGAGCTGTATTCTTATCTCTACTTAAATTTTTTTTTGAAATTTTTTATTTTATTGGTGCATTTTAGACATACATATCCCTGGTTGTTTTGTTTTTGTTTGTCTGTTTGTTTGTTTATTTGTTTGTTTTTGAGACAGGGTCTCTCACTGTGTAGTTCAGGCTGGCCTTGAATTCACTATGTAACCCAGGCTGGCGTCCAACACTCAGTGATTCTCCTGCCTCACCCTTCTAAGAGCGGAATTACAGGCATTCACTAACACATCTGCAGTATCCCTATATTTTAAGATGAGTAAACTGACAGTAAGAGATACTATTGTGCAAAACTAGGATCTGAGCCCTTTGTTTTCTTAAACAGTATATTATTCTACCCCAACAATACTTAATATTATTGTTTCTTTGGACTACAGCTTTTGAATTTGACACTGGCTGTTTGCCATTCTCTATTCCTCTTCATCTCTCATCTGCCTGCTTCTCTTACATGTGTTATCTCTCTACCTGCATTGCTCACTTCTGACCACATACACATCCTTTCTTCTTGACTATGTATCCCTTCTTTACAGGTATCCTACCTAAATTTCCCAAATAGCTTTTAGCTCCATATTCTGCTGGGTTGAGAACAATTATGAAAATTAGGAGGTATTTATTATTTACTCATTGTCTCTTTTTTTTCCCCACTGGAATGTGGGAACTCATTGAGGACAGAGCCTATGTATATCTATATTGTTCACTATCCCCAGCACCTTACATAGTGACATCCCAGCACTGACACTCCAGTCTTGGATAATAGAGTAACAGTACAGATTGATATGTACCAGCATGTGTTTCTAGCTTATTAGACACCAGGAATTCAAACATGGGATAAGACATAATCCTGGTCTTCAAAGCTTACACAGCCTGGTAGAGCAAATTGACATGTAAGCAAATAAATGCAGCAGTAATAACCAATAATACATGCTTATTTACCCCCAGGTCTTTCTGTGGGTGCTGTGGAGAAGACAAAGGCAATATCTTGGCCTTCAAGGAGCTCATAATTCAGACTTAAAATAACAAAATAAGAAAACGTTTCCCTTTCTTTTTGGAAACCTGATTCCTTTTCTGAATTTCAGATTGAGGCCCCAATCAGCTTTTTTTTTTTTTCTGCACCTAGGATGTAACTCACAACCTCATGTTTACCAGGTTGAGCCCTTAGCCAACTAAGCTAAAACCCAGAGCCCAGTCAGCTTTTGAGTGCTGTGCCCATTCCATCGCTGTAGTGATCATTTTCATAAAACATCTTTTCCTGCCCCAGCTAATTATGAGAGTTGTTTCCACTCACAAATAACTCCTTCATGGCTTATTTACTAGAGATCTCCATTACTTGTCTTTTAAAATGCAGATCTCTTGCTGGTTGGATGAAGAGAGAAGGAAAAAATAGGAAAGGGGGATTATTTTAGAACTAAATGAGCCCTCAGTTATTTATTTCGATTATTTTGTGAAAAATCTTGAGGCCTAGAAGGGTGCTTGATGTTCCTCAGTACATAGGTTGAAAGCAGAGTTGGGACAGAACAAGATCCCTGGCACTCTCTCATTGTTCTTCCCATTTCCACATATACCCATACAGCCAAGGTATGTTGGTGTCCACCTTTCCAGGATATGTTGGAACAGTACGTTTTTGTTATTATTTATGATAATCATTTGAAAACACATCTCTTAGAGTCTTGTCATTCTGATTACAAGGTCTGGTAACTTGGATTTCACTATTCTAAGTGATAGCTTTCTTTACAAAAGAAGAAATCTCAAGCAGAATAGCATTCGCTTCATAGTGATAACCTACAGACACCATATCAGGAACCTTTCCAGTGATTGTGATATTGCACAACACATTGTGCAAAACCACTTGTCCTGTTGCTGAGGTACAATCTTTTGGATCTCTGTGATGGAAAATATTCATGTTTTAAAGATTAATTTGCAGTTTAAAGCTAGTCTAAACGTGTTTGGGACTAACCTTTTTAAAAAATATTTTTAACTAAAACTTCTGAGTAGTAAAAGATACTAGAGGCAGAAACAGTTCCGTTACAGTAAAGATTGAGCAATTGTCTTGCATGGTCCAAAGAGTGGCCACTCCAAGAAAGACATTCCAAACATGTTTTGAGCAGTTGCAGCATTGTTGGGATTAAGAAGTCTCCCAAGGTATCCTCATAGAGTCCAAGGTATAAATTCTCATGTGTTCGTTCTCACTGCATTCATTTAACAGACATTTGTTGAATGCCTTACACTTGCCAAGGTCTGTGTTAAGTGCTTGGGATTGATGGAATAAAATAGTGCCCATCCTTGAAGCACTCATAAGCTAGGTAGGGGAGATGAGTGTCTAAATAAGTATAATGAAATTTTATATATGTATAGTCAGGTCAGCTTATATTTGCAAATTCCACATGTGCAGATTTAACCAACTGCGGATAGAAATATTTGTGGGGAAAAAATTACATCAGTACCAAACATGTATAAACTTTTTCCTGTCATTATTCCCTAAATAATACAGTATAAAAACTATTGATGCAGTATTTGTATGGTATTATGTACTATAAAAACCTGGACTGGCCAGGTGTGGTGGTGCATGCCTGTAATTCCAGCACTTAGAAAACTGAGGCAGGAGGATTGCTGTGAGTTTGAGGCCAGCCTGGGCTACAAAGTGAATTCTAGGCCAGCCCAAACTGTATAGCAAGACCCTTTCTCAAAAAGAGGGGGGGAAAAACAACAACAAACAAACCTAGAGATGACTTAACATATATAGGGAAGATGTGGGTAGGTTGTATGCAAATACTAACCCATTTTATATAAGGAATTTGAACATTTGTGGATTTTCTTACCCGTGAGGGATCACTTCTGTGGGTTCTGAGAGTGGAGAGGCCAATTGTCATGATACAGGAACTTCTCTTTGAGAGGAGAGGGTATTTGGATATCTAATTGAGTTCTGTACTCCTTGCAGGGTGTTCCCGAAAAGAAGGTTCTTCCCGTCACTGTCCCCAAGTCTCCAGCCTTTGCACTGAAGAACAGAATCCGATTGCCTCCCAGGGAAGACGAGGTGATTTCCTAGAGTGGGACTTTCTGTTTCCTTCTGAGATGGTCTGAGGCTTACCTTTTCTTCTCTCTCCCTTTCTCTCCCTCTCTCCCTCTCCCTCTCTCTCTCTCTCTGTCTCTCTGTCTCTGTCTCTTTTTTTCTTTCACAGAACCCAGGGCTTCATGCATGCTAGGCAAGAATTCTGCCACAAGCTCTTCCCTACTCCTCTGGCCTTACCATTTTTTAAATGTAATGGAGATCAAAGGCAATAACTATTTTTGTGGTATTATCTTTAAGAATAGTGTAAACATTTGATCATTTGTTTTGCTCCTCTGAGAGCAAAGTAGTTGAAAAGGTACAAATCATTGGATCTCAGTAATAACCATTTACAATTTTATAGAAAAAGTGTGGAAGAGTTGGCATTGTAGCACTGAAATTAGCCTGTCTTTGAGAGCAAGTTGCCAAGCCCTGTACTTTATTTTGCCAGAGTTATTGTCATTATTCAGTGTGGAACTTTTAAAATGAGTAGTTCCATCTGCCTTGTCCTATTGCCATTAATAGAAGGATCGCAGAGAGGACTGTGTGGTCATGGCTTGTGGAATTATAGCATAAACTGCCATTGATATACTAGTTTCTGATTACATCTCCCATTTTATCTATAAATATCCAGAGTTAGGGTAATTTTATAGCAGATCTCAAGCAAAGCCTTTTTATAGTTTCATGTGAAACTAAAATACACAGTAATCTTATGTTACCAGTTTGAACCCAAACAACTTACTTAGTCCTATTCTGGGTTTGGCTACTATTAACTCTAGTCACATGTTTTAGTGAGACTGGGTGAAAGAAGAAGTGAAGGTAATATGTTTGGTTAGTACTTTTCTTCTAATTGTCATTTTATTTATGCTGACTTATTTTGTTAAGTTCTTGGAGTATTTCTGTGAAAAACTTTACATTTGTTAGTCCCTTATTAATGGCTTTCACATAGCTCTCAGCCCTGTGGTGTGGTAGCTGATTTTACCATTATCCCTCATTGATAAAAATAAAACTAAGATCCACATTTGAGTGACTTGTCTCATGCAGTGTCTTCTGACTGCATATTCTGAGGAGATGGGAGAGAGTAACAAGTCTTATTTCTGAATTGTAATTTCTGTCTTAGGAAGAGGATGAACCAGTAGTGATAAGAGCTCAACCTGTGCCACATTATGGGGTGCCTTTTAAGCCCCATAACCCAGAGACAAGAACTGTAGCAGTATGCCCTTTCTCCTTTGATTCTCGGGACAAAGAACGCCAACTACAGAAGGAGAAGAAAATAAAGGAATTGCAGAAAGGGGAGGTAGGTGTTTCCATTTCTGCAAGTAGCATAATACTATTCTTTTATTCCTCATGGGTAACCTTTCATGTAATACTTAACTGAAATTACTCCTTCCTTTGATCCTTCTAAGAGTTGAATAAAGTGTAAATAGGGCAACTGATTTAAATAATTTTTCTGGCTCAAAGAGATTAAATAGCGCCTCTGATCACACTGCTAGTTGTTGGCCATATTGGAAGGAGAACCTAGGTTTTCTTTTAGGCCTGTTACTCTTTTCTGTTGGACCATACTGGTTTGAAAACTGGTCATCCCTGCTTGTCTGGTTCACCCACATAGTGGGATGCAAGTGTTGCTTTCTAGCTAGAGAAGTGTTCCTGTTGAGTCACATGTTTTTGTTTTATTTCGTTTATTTTCATTAGGTACCCAAGTTTAAGGCACTTCCCTTACCTCATTTTGATAGTGTTAACCTGCCAGAGAAGAAGGTAAAGAACGTGACCCAGACTGAGCCGTTTGACCTGGAGACTGACAGAAGAGGTGCTAAGAAGGCTCAGACATGGAAGCACCAGGTGGGAGATGGGAGAGCAGCCCAAATTTTGTTGGTTAGACAGCCTGGCCTTTGGCATTGAAATCACCTGCAGTGACATAAGTATTTCAGTGTATCCTATCTAAAACCAAGGCTTAGCACTTTTGTTTGTAAAGCACCAGATAGTAAATATTTTAGGTTTATATGGTTACATGTGGCCTCTGCCTTTGTTGCATATTCCATGTGTGTGTGTGTGTGTGTGTGTGTGTGTGTGTGTGTGTGTGTGTGTGTATTTTCATCCCTTTAAAAATGTAACAACCATTCTTAGCTCAAGGGCTGGACAAAAAGTTCACAAGCTGAATTTGGCTTATAAGCTAAAGTTTGCTGACCCTCTTTTTAAGTGACCACTTGGGAAAAGTAAAAGCTGTGGTTTTCTGTGTATGATTTCACCCACTCTAGCTATTAGACTTATTAATTAAATACTGTATTTACTACTTTCTGTTTGTGTTTTTGGTAACAGGATGAGAGAATAGATTCTTAATATAATATGCTGTTTTCTTAGCATGGTGTGGAATATACTTGTTCTTTATAGTTATCAAGTAATTATAAATAATTAATTGGATCCAGGTATAGTACCACACTGTAGAAAGCCCTTCCCAAACCTCTTTGCGGTCTGGGAAGTTTATATTTGTAATCCCAAGAGAAAGTTACTGGAATTCTAGCAAGTTAATTCCAGTCTACCACTTCCAGCATGACCCATGGTGAGAATAAAGACGCTAAGACATATTTATAGTTATGGGGAGCCAAGGGGGTCCTAAATCCAGCCAGGATGAAGGGTGACTGGAACAAAGGCCTTGACCCAGGACCCAACCCAGGTTTTATTTATTCATTCTTGAAGAAGTGAGTGGCTCGCCTGTCTGACAGACTTTCTTTCTAACAGCTGGAGGAAGAACTGAAACAGCAGAAAGAAGCAGCTTGCTTCAAGGCTCGTCCAAACACGGTCATCTCCCAGGAGCCCTTTGTTCCCAAGAAAGAGAAAAAATCAGTTGCTGGTAGTATTCGCTGTACTGTTGTGGGACTGGGGCAGAATTGTCAGACTTCTCTGGAGAATGCAAACCCAGTTGTTTCAATTCAATGTGGCGTAAGCCAGAAGTGTTTGACTTCAGAGGATGGTAGCTTTTCTTTCCCCTAGACCCAGTCTTTTACTGTCATTGACCTTAGTGGCTCTGTTGAGTTACCAAATGCATTGTGTCCAGACTGATATAATGTGAGCCTTAGCATAACCAGCTGGCTCTTCAACAGCATTTATAGGCTGCCCTCACCGGAAGAGTGAGTGAATGATAGGAAGAGCTGGAAGGTCTTCTTGGAGTTGACCTCAAAGGAGCCTTAGATATAAGACATTTGATTTCTCAGGCACTGGGCAGTGGGTTAAAGGTTAGGATTGTTCTGCTTCTGTTTTAAACAATCACTGTAGCGGGTTTTTTTGTTGTCTTTTGTTTGTTTGAGACAGGGTCTCGCTATGCAGTTCAGACTGGCTTTGGGCTCACTTCTTAGCCCAGGCTGGTCTTGAACTTGCAACGATCCTCCTGCCTCAGCCTCCCGAGTATTGGGATTACAGGAGTGTGCCACCATGCTATGCCACCATCACTGTAGTTTTGAGCAAACTACTTTACCTCTGGGTTTTGCTTTTCTCCCATTTATACTAAATGTTTTCCAGGGGCCCTTCAAATGTTAAAATTTTATGACTTTTCCTTTTATCCCTAATGGGTTTTCCTTAGAGCTCAGCCTTTTATTGCTTTCCATGTCTCTGCCACTTAGCTCGATCTGGGGTTGGGTAGGGGCTTGGGTAATGGAATTTTTGCTTGTGTACTAGTGTTTTCTCTGTTTCTGTACTCAGAGGGCCTTTCTGGTTCTCTAGTTCAGGAACCTTTTCAGTTGGCCACTGAGAAGAGAGCCAAGGAGCGACAGGAGCTGGAAAAGAGAATGGCTGAGGTGGAAGCCCAGAAAACTCAGCAGCTGGAGGAGGCCAGGCAGCAGGAAGAAGAACAGAATAAAGAGGAGCTGGCCAGGCTACGGAAAGAACTGGTAACTGGGCAGCATGAACATTGACTAACCCAGGGTTTTCACTCTTGTTTTCTCTCACCATGCCTCATTCTAGACAGGATCTGCAGTAGTTTTTAAAGCAGCAGCAAAGGCAGCTGAGTGGGAGATGTCATCCCACCAAGGCTAGGAGAAGGCTAAGATGGGCGCAAAACAGATGTACATGTGGTGATCTAAGGAAAAGCCATATTTTGTGGCTCTCGAGGAACCAACCTGTCAGTTGTGAAACATAACACCAGTTGTTCAAAGTATGCATTTATTTTTGACAGTGAATTTAGACACAATTTTTTCCAGAGGTCTCTATAAGAAGCATATTGTGTGGTATCCACATGTACAGTGATGCATTTCCTAGGACTCTTTGTCACTTAGTTTATTATTTTCTTCTGAGATTAAGAACCAAAGTATTTTACAGTTAGACAAGAATATACAGAACCACAATACAGAGAAGGGTATGGGAATTGTGAGGCAACTGTACTTTCCTTTTTTCCCCCTCTAACTCCATGAAGTTATAGTATATGTTGGTCTCAGTGATCTTCATGCTAACACTAGTTTTATTTATCCAAAAAGAAGTCATAATCCACATCACACAACCCTTGTAACTCTTTGTGCAACTGAGTGCAGCCACATTATACACTAGTACAGTGGTGGTGAAATTATAGCACACATACCACAGCAGGCTGTTTGTTGTCATTGAAAACTCTAACGCCTTGCCATCACTGTCCTAGTAAGTCACACAGGAGATGTGTGTGGCATTCATTCTTAGTGAGGGATCCAGCAAACACCTAATAGAAACAAGCCAGGTGAATAGAAACAAGCCAGGTGTGGGCGCACTCATATAATCTCGGCACTCAGAGCGGCTGAGGCAGGAGAATCATGAATTCAAGCCCAGCCTAGACAGTTTAGCAGCCTTATGAGACCCTGTTTCAAAATTCAGAAAACAAAAATAAAGGTCTGAGTTTGTTACCACAGCAAAACTATACTGCATAGTTCTCTCACATCCTTCTCATTCCTTGCTCTGCAGGTGCACAAGGCAAATCCGATACGCAAATACCAGTCTGTGGAAATAAAGTCAAGTGATCAGCCTCTGACGGTGCCTGTCTCTCCTAAGTTCTCCACTCGATTCCACTGCTGAACTAAACTGAGCTGCAGATACTGCTTGGCATCAGGAGCTGCTTGTTATGTCACACAGGCTTGGAGAGAACTCATTTCTCCAGACTCACCGACCCATGTCTAACGCAGCATTCCCACAGTTGTGGGGCCAGTTCTGTGGAGGTGTTTTCATACATTTTAAGGCTAAAAAGAGACTCAACTAATCTATGTCTTGATGAGGCTTCTGGTAGTGGTTTCCTTTAAACATCAGTTGACCCTTAATTAGAGTTTCAAGTCTCTGTGTCAGCACAGTGCAATTTCTTTTTTCCTTTATCCCTTCCCTTTATATATTTGTATATTTTTAATCAGAAAATAAAGATAGTTAAACCTCGAGGTAGGATTTAAGTCATAGCCTAAATGAGGAACAGTCAGTGTATCAGATTTTTTTCTTCTTCTCTGTACAAAATGAGCTTATAGTTAAGAGTTTGTGCTTCAAGGGTGGAGAACCTCAGTAACTGCTTAGGAGGATCACACAGTCTCCTGTGAACACACAGCAGCCACTCAACAAACTTGGAGCAGAGCCACTGTCTGGCCCCTTTCTTCCCGGGTGCTGATAAAAATGGGAGTGGTGCTAAATACACTTTAAAGACCTGGCCAGGAATAAATATATGTTGTCTTTTCCTTGATTTTGTTACTTGCTGTTTTACTTTTTTTTTTTGTATCAGAAAATCAAACTCAGGACTTTGTGCTTACCAAGGCAGGCGCTATGCTGCTGAGCACTGAGCTGCTGAGCTCTAATGTTACAAAATTTAAGCCCCCTTTTAGGGGAAATGGGTGATTTGAAAGGTGGGTCCAGGATCTTTCCAGATCACAGACTCTATCCTTAAAGAAAGTGCTTTGTAACTTTCTTATCCACAGCAGAATATCACTCCATATTTTGTTAACTCACATCTAGTAAACACCTAATTGTGAACGGGTGTGATGGTGCATACCTGTAATCCCAACTCTTGGGAGGCTGAAGCTGGAGGAATGCTGAGTTCTAGGCTAGCCTGAACTGCATACTGAAACCCTGTCTCAAAAAGACTAAAGGCAACAACAAAAAAACACGCCTAATTGTGTATGTTATGCACATAGATTGTGCTTTCTCTAAATGAGCTTTTTTTCATCTGCTAAATTCCTTATAAGATTTAACTCAAGTAAAAAAAAAAGGTTTTTTTGTTTGTTTGTTTTGTGTGTGTGTGTGTGTGACAGAGTCTCACTGTATAGTTCAGGCTGGCCTTGAGTTCATTCTGTAACCCAGACTGGCTTTAAATGCACAATGATCCTCTTGCCTCAGCCTCCTGAGTGTTGGGATTATAGTTGTATGCCACCATCCTTGGCTAAAATATGTTTTTAGAGTTCTTTCCTTGACCATGACTTCGGATAAGGATGGTCACTTCCTTTGTGCCTTCCAAGTGTTTCTTGTATGAAATCTGCCTAGTAGGGCAATTGTCTCACATCTGAGTTGGCTTGTTCTTCACAGAATAATAGAGATATGTTAGTTCCTTGAAGACAAGAATTGTTGCAGTCCTCTGTGTTTCTTGTGACTGGCGCATGCTAAATAATACATTTTATTTTGACTTTTCCATTATTTTTCTTTATTTTTTAATTATTTAATTTTTTTGGTACTGAGGATCAAACTCATGACCTTGCACTTGCCAGGTAGGCACTTAGGCTGCTGAGCTAAATCCCTGCCCCTTTTTCATTATTTTAAAATATCTACTGCTGTGCCAGGAGATAGAAAAGCAGCTGTGTTTGGTGCAGACCAGTCCTAAGCACACCATATATGACATCAGGCCTATTTTATTTTCATGGATTTATCCATACAGTGAGCATTTATGGATTTACTGTCATACACAAGCCATTGTAGATCCAGCAACAGATGACAGCAAGGTAGTGCTTCTCACAGTATGACTTACAGATCCCTCCCTTCTGGAGGCCACAGGTCAACACAAAATGAGATTCTTTGTTTATTTCTTAGAGTATGTAGTATATGGTTTTATAGCCAATTATTTAGTTCATCTAATAATTACTTATAGTGCTAAATATAAATGCCCACACCCTTTCGTAGTGCTCTACTCTCTGGGAATACAGCCCAGAGAAAAAGGACTGTGCCTTTTGTGGAGCTTATACTTCAGTGGGAAAGACAAAGACAGTGCATGAGTATTGTCTCATTGATGGAGATCTTAGCACCCCTGCTGTGCAGAGAGGCTGGAGCAGAAAAGGAGCTTGTGAGGTTGGGAAGGCCCGAGTGCCAGTGGGTTGGCTATGGTGGTTGCAGTGCAGGTAGTGAGACATGTTGGACTTCAAGGTGAACCTGATATTGTAATTGGTAAGACTTGCCAAGGAAGTAGACATGGAGAGAGGGGAGTTATGAAGGGCATACAGTGATCAGCCTCATACAGACATGGATCACTTGTACCAAGATGAACTGAGCTCTTGGATTCTTGTTTTTATTTTTCTGGCCACCTATTTCTTTGCTTTTTCAACTCCTACTAATCTTCATTTCTTCTCTGGGTTTGTCGTATATAGTTTTTTTTCTCTATTTGTGTCACAGTTCTCCTCTATCAGTTCCCTCATTCATGTATTTCTGTCTGGCATCATTTTTTTCATATATCTTGTGTTTTCACTTCTGATTGTTTCAGGTGGAACAGTAAATCCAGCCCTCAAACTGAGGCCTTTAGAAAGTACTTCTGTGTTGAGAATTACAGACTTGAGACTCTTCCACCCATTGCCCCCATTCTTGATTGTCCCTGCCCAACCCCCACATAGATGGTAATATATGGCAGTGTTTTAGAGAAGTTATGAAGTATGATTAAAAAGAGATGACATTTAATTTTTAAAAATGATTGTAGCAAAAGATACATTGTTATGAACCCCCCTCAAAATACTCCCTCTTGCTTTGCTTTTTTTTTTTGTACCAGGGATTGAACTCATGACTGTGCGCTTGCAAGGCAGGCACTTATGCCACTGAGCTAAATCCCCAGCCCTATCCCCCTTGCTTTGAACACATACCACATTGTTGTTGCTGGGGTTTTTTGTTTTTTGTTGTTGTTTTGACACAAGGTCTCACTTTGTAATTCAGGCTGACCTTTAACTTACAGCATTCCTCCTGCCTCAGCCTCTAGGATTACATGTTTGCTGCCATGCTCGGCTGTGTTCATGCTGCTTTTGAAGCAACTCTAGACGTCCTCTTTTGTGTCTGTATTTGAATTCTCATGACTGCCTTGATAACCTGAACTGATTAAAATTGTTGGCCTTTCATGATCATTTTGACTTCAGAAAAGAGTCAGAAGATGAATAGAGCATGATGCAATGAAAAAGGTGGATGAGGACGTAAACGTTTTATTTGCCAGAGATTGCGGTTCCAGAAGTGATAGTGACATGGAATGTTGTGATGGAGAGTGAATCCAGTTACCCAATCTCAGGTTATTTTCACCACATCATTTTAAAATGTTTGAATAAGCTGTTATAAGCTCAGCTCACACATTTCCATCAAGGCCAAAAAGCGCAACATCACCTTGATGTTGGAATTTCTTGACATGCTTTCTTCATATGAAGAGATCTGGGTGATTTCCACTGACAATCTTGGTCGCAGGATCATAATCGGGTCCAAGTTTCATCTCCGTATGACATTTCTTAAAAAGGTGGAATCCAAAGCCACATGATCGTGCAAGTCCAGTGAAATTACATGTTAATTTGGTGTTCTTTTGTTTTTGAGACAAGGTCTCTGTAGTTCAGTCTGACCGTGAACTCAGTATGTAGCCCAGGCTGGCCACAGCCTCTCAGTGCCAGGACTATAGGCATGCATACCATGTCTGGCTAATACTAATGTGTTCTTAATCTGTGATTTATGGCATAGTTCAAAAACACGCCTCTCAACTGTAGCTCACAAGTAACTTCACCAAGCAAGTTGAAACTTCTCACATACTTTTATTAAGGTTTGACTTTTGACTTGCCAATTCTTGTATTGAAGATCCCTGCCTTTCCTTTGGCTGGCACTAGGCAGCTTTCGTTTTTGTATTTTTTGATCACCTTTTGATACATTACTTCAGACCAAATACCTTAAAACTGAGTGATCAACAGTTTCAACACAAACTCCTGTCTAGTATTGAGTCTCCTTTTGCTGGATGCCCTCACCTTTACCTACATTTTTTCCTCCAGAAACTCAAACTCTACTTTTGTAGAGAAATCTGTGTTTGTCCCTGTAGGTCAAGTTCTAGAAGGAACTTCATCTTTCCATACTAAGAAGTTACTCAGGAATTTTTCTAAATAAGTGGAATGTCCTGAGATAAGAATTTACTAAGTTCTACTAAGAATTTGGCTGCCACACTTCGCCTGGCAGTTTTGCAAAGTGCTTAATGTACATGCATGAGTAGATTGTTGGAGTCCTCACAGTTTGTGGGAAGGGCAGTTTTCAGAAGGGTTTTGACTTGGTCATGATTTTCCATTGTTCATACTTTGTACTAATTCATGTAAGATCACTTTTACTCTTTGGTTTATCACTTTCTTCTTGTGTAATGTCTTAGTGTTTATTTTTGTTTCTTTGGTTGTTTTTTTTGAGACTGAGTCTCACTGTGTTGTTGAGGCTGGCTTTGAACTCACAACCTAGGCTGGCCTTAGCCTCCCTAGTGCTGGGATTATAGGTGTGTGCCACATTCCCTGCTTCTTGTGTAGTGTCTTAGCTGGTCTTTCAGTTGTTTTATTCCTTACCAGTTCTTTTCTGAGGAGTTTGGTCCCTAGAAAGTAGAATCAGAGTGGAAGACAGACTGCAGTATTAGTTTCCCCAGCATCTAATAGAGATGAGAGCTGGACATACATAATTATTAACATAGGACAGGATGTAAAATGTGAGAGTACTATAGGAATTCAGGATTCTTATTGGAAGTGAGGTGGTAATTCATAAAGATGATTTTTACTTTTTTATAAGTAAAAATTCTAAAAATAATTGCAGTTGGATATTTGTCTAGGTTTTGGGGGGCTTGCTATGGCTGGAGTGTCTGGTTGAATGTGTATGTCCTGTGATAAATCTTGACATCATTTCCTTTGCAATTCCCATGAGAAAGGCCGTCTCCTGGAAGCTGGTTTGCTGGGAAAGTTCTTCAGTGCTGAGAGAAGCAGTTAAACAAACTGTGAGCCATGTGGCTGGGCTCCTATTTGTGCACAAGCAGGCTGAGTTTCAGCTTGGTGGTGTGGATCCAGGTAGGAACTGGTCAACATTCTGAATCCTCAGCTGCCTTCTACCTTGCAGCCTGCTCAGATGCTCACAGAACATATAAATTTTCCTGGAGACAGGACAAGCCCAGGCCTATGGAAAGAGCAGGAAGGTTAAAGCAGGAAGGTGGCAGTCTGAACAGTGACGAAGGCGTAACCAGGGAACTGAATGTTTGTGCCAGGGCCAGGAATTCCAGGACAGTTTGTTATCTAGCTAAAGCCTGTGTAGTTGCTACAAAAGAAAAGCCTGGGGACAAAAACATACTTCCCTCTTTTCTTTGTCTTCTTGCATAATTACTCTTGTTTCCTGGTGCTGTTGGAACAGTTGGTGACGTTGGAAATGTCAGGTGGTTTTTGTTACTCTCTGTTTTATCAGAGAATAAGAAGCTAGGCTCAGGCCAAAGTGTGTTTCTTCTGCACTGAAGGTATCACCTTCCTGGAAGGCCTTTACCAGTGCTGACTTTCACTTGCAGAAATCATAGAGGGTCAGGTATAACTTAACTGGCTAAAAGAAATACTAGGTTTTGTTAGGGAAGAATGATTTTATCAGACTAACCTTGACCTGAAGGCATCAATTGCCCTTTTCCCTTTAAAAAAAAAAATGCTTTTATTGGACAGAGAGGAGACAAAAGGCTCGCCTGTCTCATCTGCAGGGACCCAAGTAGTTGTGAGACTGCTGTCACAAGACATTATAAGCAGGGTGTGAATGTGCTAAAAATTGTGACCAACTGCCATAGCCCAACTTGTTTTGGCGCTGGTAGTATTTTTGGGCCCTCTTTCAAGAGCAAGGTTGAGAGAAGTAGATTGTGGTGGCTCCTTTGTAATGTCGAAAAGTACTTTGGGGCCACATGGTTGAACTTGCTTGATGGCAAAGAGATAAAGCGTCTCCAGGCCCATCCTGACCTCCCATTGTGGGCACACATATTCACCAGATTACACAGCCACTCTGGTGCTTATTCTGTAGGTAGAACTTTTGTCCTTTTTTAGTATATTGTATAAGGTGTGATTGAAAAGTATGGTGAATACTTAAGTTTTTAAAAAAATTATTTCCCAGCACTTGAGAGGCTGAGGCAGAAAGATTGCTGTGAGTTCAAGGCCAGTCTGAACTACATAGTAAGTCCCCCATCTCAAACAAACAAACAAAGCAAATTGTAAACTACAAATTGCCATTAATGCCTCTGGGGATACTACTTGTGAATATACTTACCCACTTATTCTTGCCACTTTCTGAAATAGTTCTAAATTGCTTTTTGTGTTTTTAGTTGCACTGTTATTGTCATCTTGGTGTCCCGAATGTATTCAAAACTTTTGCCTTTCATTGTCATTTTTGACTTTGGGAGAGAGGTAGTAGTTGCGTGGTGCCAGATCCGGCAAGTAAGGGGGTGAGCGCACACCATTAGTGTTTTCATGAGCTTCCCACCTGTTGGATGGCACCCACTACCAGCATTTGCATATCTTTATTCCACCTCATGAAGACACAAGACTTCCAGAGCTGCTTCAGAGAGTGGCAAGAACAGTGGCTGAGTGTGTACCAAGTGAAGGGGGGGTGTCTCTCACTGTAACACATTTTAAAATATTCACTGTATGTGGCGATCACACCTTGTATGGCTTTTCTGTGTAATTTCTTTTGGTGTACTGCTTTCATTTAGCATAAGAGTAGCACTTGTTTTCCTGTATTACTGTATACTTGTAAGTACCAGTGTTAGGAGCAGACTGTCCATTATTGTCAGCTTGCTTCTCCCCAGTGAAATGCCTGTTGTGCAAAGGATTGTTCTGGCCTCTGTTTATAGGACAGAATTGTCTGCATTTGCTTCCCTCTAATGTGACATAGTTGTATCTAAACTTTATACCTTTACCATTTACCAGTCAGTCATCTTTGTAATTGAAATATAAGCTTGGAAGGAAATATGTCTCTCCCAAAAGCGTAATTCTTGACATTATTGTGGTACACATACTTGCAGGATGGAAAAGCTCCCTGGCTAGTGTGATGTCAGTATTACTGGCGCCTCTGCCCAGTGGGGGGAAAAATACTTAGCAAAGTCTTTTTGGACATAATTTTAGTTACGTTATTTTAAAGTCTTGCAACTCTACATTTTCTAATAGATTTACATGGCAGATTCATTGTCTTCAAGCCTTCAGATTAGATTTGAAAGAAGGCAGCACTTTGTCTTAATTGGAGTTGTGATGTGTTGGGAAGAGTGGAAGACGACGGGTTACCTCATTTTTGTCTCTGACAAACCAGGTGATGGTTAACAAGTTATTCCACTGCACCTCAGTTTCCCCATGCAAATCAAATAGGATTGAGCTAATTTTAGTGTATGTGCTGCCGAAGTGAGCACTGAGCTAGAACAGTGAGGCTCCTTTTATCTTAATATTTTCAGATTTTTTTTCTAGGCAATTTGTTTAAACCCCACCAGTTCTACTTTCACAATTCTGTTTCTCCCATAGCCAGGCGCTCAGCCAGTTCTAGTGAGTGCTTTGCATGAGAACGTCAATGCAGTATCCAGACACCAGTGTGCCATCTTGTCGAGGGCTTTCCAGCGGGTGGTTCTGGAAGTGGAAATCTAGCCCAGATCACTCCAGGGGTGTAATCCCTGAATAATTGTTGTCCACTGGCACACACATATTTTCTGTTTTTCTTGACCTTGGAACTATTTGAAGACTGCACAGAATATCCAATGGATTTTAATTGGTTTTTCTAATGACAGTTTAAGGATGTCACAGTAAAACTGCAGTTCAGTTTTTAAAGGGTTCATGGTCAAGAAGAACTGGGCTACTTTCAGATACTTTGCATAAAGTTCAAGAGGAACAATTATTTAGTGGAGTAAAGCCTAGATTGAGAGTTGGGAGCTGCTTCTGGCTCTGGTCTTGAGCCATTTGAGTTCTGTGGCCTCAGCCTCCTCACTTTAGAAGTTAGATGGTATTGTTGGAGAGGACCCTTACTATAGCTCAGGGGAGGAGAGTTTCTCTGCTAAAGCAGTTCAGGCAGCAGTGGCAAC
Source organism: Hydrochoerus hydrochaeris (assembly GCA_004027455.1). Classification (NCBI taxonomy): domain Eukaryota; kingdom Metazoa; phylum Chordata; class Mammalia; order Rodentia; family Hydrochaeridae; genus Hydrochoerus; species Hydrochoerus hydrochaeris. The sequence continues at coordinate 48,261 of PVLA01010174.1, read as the reverse complement.
TGTTACCCTTGGTTGGTGTGACATAGTGTGACCATGCTTGTCACCAGGGCTTGCCAGGAAGCCCCCACTGTAAACTCACTGCTAACCACCTGACAGGGCACAGTCACAGTTGGTAGTTACTGGCTTCAGGGAGACTGCAGGTGAAGGCTCATGGGAGTTTGTGCAAACCAGAGAAGCAAGGGATGGATCTGAGTTGAGCTGATGGAAATCTCATTCCCACTGGTTGAGGTCTGCACTGCAGGCTCACTGAATTTAGGATAATCCTCTCTTCGGGGCTTTATTATTTGCATACTGGCTGTTTTCTCTCTTTTGTGGTGGTTTGTATTGCAGCAATAGAACAACAATGCAGGATGTACCAGCAAGCAGGTGGTCAGTCCAGAGCTGGCAAGGGCAGTTGTAGCCCCTTCACTGAATGACTTAATTTTGTGCATCTCTTGCTGTCCGCCCAATTGAGTCCGGGTGTTTGCAGGTTTTCCTCATGTATGTACCAAAACAGTGCCCAGAGACTCAGAAATAAAGGATCAGGAAGCTCAGCATTTTGGACGCAGGGGTGCTTTTCTGTAGAACTGTGGTCTACAGTGTGCTCTGTGGACCAACAGTGTACAAGCACTGTCCACAACTGACTTAGTGTGACCATGATGTCTCAGTTGAGAGCCCTGTGACATGTTTTAACCAGCCCTATAGGGGACCACAATCTTTGCCCAAGTGTAGGGACCACTGTGCCAGGAGAGGGACCTGTAAATACCAACTCAGGTCCCATGGATGAGCCAGCAGCTCTCTCCTGTGACCATCAGTGCCCCGGGCAGACAGGAGCCTGCCTGAGGGCAAGTCACCATCCTCCCTTCCCTGGCTCCCTGAGCGCCATCTGTGTGTACTCTGTTCCTTTTGCTGAGCCTGTGGAGTAGGTATTTATCTCCTGCCTGAGAGGGAGGAATGCTTTTCCATATATCCTTCCAACAAGTCATATGACGGATGAGGAAACTGAGGCTTGCCATTCCTTACCCAAAGTCACCCTGCTGGAAGTGGCAGGGTCAGAATTTGGATCCAGGTCTGTCTGTTCCCAGCCAGCTCCAGGGAAGTACAATGCCTGATTCTTTTGGTGTGAGCTTGAGCCCTTGCTGGCAGAACCTCCAGGCCGTCCTCCCAGAGGCTGAAAGGCAGCTCCTCACTCTACTTTCACCTGCCATCTGCACAGCAGGCATCTCCTCAGACCGGGCCGGATGCTTCGGTTCCTGTCAGGGATGTGGCAGCTGCCAGTTCGTTAATCCACATGCCTCCACAGGCCAGAATGGTGGCCAAGGTGCCAAGCAGACTGCAGCCGGGAAAGCGTCCCCAGCCCCTTCCCCATCCTTTACTGAGATGCCCCCCCAACCCAGCAGAGCCCTCTCCTAGCAGCCCCTCAGATTGCCATGCATCCCCTAGTTCTTATGATAATCCAGTTTAGCAAGCACACCTAGACTTTAAAAATAGCACAATGGCAGGCAGGGAAGCTGTCCCTATGCAAGAGGATAGAACACACATTCTCAGTTTCTTGAGCCATTTCCTGGGATCGTATGATGGGAATGACTCCTAGTGCAGATAAAGTCAAATTACTCTTAACCCTGGGTCTACACCCTACACTCAGTCTTTCTTGTGCTCTTGGATATACATCTGTTTCGCTCTCCGCTGCCTCTACTTTCACATGGCAGTGCTTCCAAGTCTGCTCCTGGGATGTTTCCTGTTCTTGGAACAGCTGCGCCAGCCTGGGGTACCCTCCTGCTATTTGATCCTATAGGGTGGTGTCCAGTGGCTGTGGCAATGTTCAGATGACCTTGTTCCTCTGACGTCATTAGATGGCTATTTTTAGCTTTACTGTTTATGCTGCAGAAGTTGGGCTGGGATGGGAGAGGAGGAGTAAAGGAGAGACTAGTCTTGGAGTCCCCTCATCCCAGAACCCTACCATAGTAGAACCGTTTATTCTTTCCTACTGAGGCAACAAAGTTGAAACTACCTAAATATTCTTTTATTTTTTTAAAGGTATTAGGAATAAACCCATGGCCTCATACATGCTAAGCAAGCATTCTTTCACTGAGCTGCATCTCAGTCCCAAAATACTCTTCACTCATAAATTTATTTTCAGTAAGTCACAGTGGCACAGTACTCTTGAGTAACTGACACAAGGAAAAACCCAGGTTCAAGTACAGCATGGGCAACTTAATGTGGCAACTTAATAATGGTGGCACACACCTGTAATCCCAGCACTCGGGAGGCTGAGGCAGGAGGATTGTTGTGAGTTCGAGACCAGCCTGGGCTACAAAGTGAGCTCAAGTCCAGCCTGAACTGCATTGTGAGATCCTGTCTCAAAAAAATTTTTTTTTAAATGCCTGGGTTTTTAGCTCAGTGCAAAGGCCCTAGGTTCAATTCCAGTAGTACCATATAAAATGTTTGCATTTTCCTTTGTGTGTGTGTGTGTGTGTGTGTGTGTGTGTGTGTGTGTGAAGAAGGGCACTGGAGCCAGACAAGGTGGATTAAAGTTCCAGCCCTACTATTTACCTCCAAAACTTTGGGTAAGTTACTTTCTGTGTTCCTCAGCTCTTGGGGCTAACGCTGATGAAAGGGTTATACCTGTGCCCGGCACACAGTAAATGCTCAGTACATGTTAGCAATATTACTGTCGACCACAGTGGCACCGTGTATTGCACTGGGTGCTTGCTTGAGAGACAAATTGAGTGACAAATGGACCCTGTGTGTTCTGAGCTGGGATCTGGGCTCAAAAAAGCTGAGAGGTGTACATGGTTGACACAGGTCACAAGAAATACCCGCCACATGCACCACTCTATCCCAACTCCTAGGGGGCATTCAAGGGCAGTGAGATGCAGTTCCCAGCTCTGGTTGGTTGAGTGACTCTCAACCCTGATTATCCTTTTAGGGGAGTTTTTTTGTTTTTGTTTTTGTTTTTAAACACCACCATCCTGCGCCCACCTCCAGATGCCCTGATTTGTTGGCTGTGAAAATTCCCCAGGCTATAGGGATAGGTGTCCTCTGCTGGCCCATATCAGGAGGACACACTCAGAGTCTGTCCTCCTTCAGGGCTTTTGCAGTATTTTCAAGGCATCAGGCCTCTGACTTGGAAGTTCTCAAACTTGCACATGTATGAACATCACCAGAAACGCTGCTCAGAAAGCCTGCTTCCTGGAGCCACATCCCCAGCAACCTTCGTGTTAAACTCTCCGGGGCCTCAGGCACTCACTGAGAGGCCAAGGGGATGGAATTGTGAGCTCTCTGAGGTTCTGACCACACAAGTCACCCCTGACATCAGTTCCAAAGGCTCTGCTTTTGAAACCCCACCATGTTTCATCTTATTTTTGCTCTTCCTACTTTCTGCCTTTAGTTTGTGTCCATGTTATGTTTTGACTCATTGATCTGATCATGTTATGAAGAATCATTTTTTAAAAATGGAAAATATAAGCAAATTAAAGAATATCTCCATTCTCACACCTGTCAAGGTATATCTGTATACCCCTTATAGGTCTTCTATTTTTAATAACAAGATCTTACTCCGTGTGTGAGTTTTATATCTTTTTTCACCTAAAATGCAATATATAGTGATTCTATGCCCCCCCCCAACTTCATCTCTGCATCATCTCCAAAGTGACAAGTTTAGTCCTTGCCACAGAGTTGAACACTCACTCACCTTGGCCATAAAAATCCTATAATTCTAGGGCAGGGCAGTGTGTCAGGCTTCCAGAAAAATCTGTGACCATTTTGCAGCACAGAATGCCCAAAGATCTCTGCACACCAGCTGTAGCCATAAGAGCTGGCCCTATCATAGTGACAGCAACCTTACCTAGGGCTTTTCCAGAGCCTGGGGAAGGCATAGGTACCCGTATGGCTGGGCTCAGAGGCCAAAGGTGGGGGAGGGCAAGAGAAAACAGCTTGCTTATGACAGCTCTGTGTGACGCTCAAGTCAGCCCCAGGGCAGAAGTTAGGAGGGGAGCTGGCTGTTCTCTTTGGAGTCAGAAAGGTTATTGCTCAACTCCTTGGATTTTCCAACACAGTGGAGCAGGGAAAGGGTCAGGCGGAGAATGTCTCTTCTAGCAGGTCCTTTTAAAGCATTTTGCTGGACCAGTTTCCTCATAGGAACCAAAGAAGCAGTGCCTGGGTAGAATTAACTCCTCCACTCCCAGGGAATTCTGGAGAGGGAGGAGCCCGGGAGCTGGGCTCCTGGAAGGTAGAGATACCTGGGGGCAAAAGACATAAGGAGCAATGAATTCTGGCGGGCTTATTCAATCCAACAGGCATAATTGCATCCTGCTGACCTGAAGACCCCGGGCAAGGGTGCTGGCATTGCCCTGTTTCCTATCCTGTCCCTGGAGAAGCAGAGGATATCTGCAATTGGTGCAGGGCACGGGAGCCCCTTCGAAGGGTGGGCAGGGGCTCTGGCAACCCCTAGACGAGTGGAGGAAATTTCCCTGTGCTCCACCCCTGTGCCTCCAAGAGAGTGCTGAGACACAGGTCCAGGACTCCCAGTGAGCAGCTGGCTGGGGCAGACTATCCTCTTGTCTCAGTAGAAGGCACAGTGGAGCAGGCAGGAGCAGCTGAGCCCTCCACCTGAGGTGCCCACAACATTCGCAAGCTCCAGAACCTGCCACACTGTGCCAAGCACTCCACATACAGGTGCTGGCTTCTTCCCAGCCACTCTGTGCAGGAGGCCATGGTTATGAACCAGTCTTTGGGTTAGGTGGTTCCAATCCCAGTTCTGTGATGTTGCCCATGCCTCAATTTTCCTGCCACATCTGCAAAATGGGGGTGGAATGGCTGACACACAGTGCACTCCCGTACTGCTCTAAATGCTTTGTGTACCTCCCCCAGGGCAGGGGCTGGTCCTGCAGACAGGAAACCAGCGAAGGCCTTATTGATCATGGAGCTCCACTGTCAGCTCCTAATCCCTTCCCAGCAGTGTCGTTATAAGGATTAAAGACTCTCAGTTGTTTTCCCCACGTCCCCAGTTCAGTAACTGTTTTTACTTGAGAATCATAACAGTAATAAAGTAGCAAATGAAACTACTTTGGTCTCATTGAGAGGTTATTCTGGCTTTGAATTTGGATAGTTTTAAGCTACTCACTAAGGTAGGTGACTTAGCGGGCAAGCCATTTACTTTCCCTGAGCATCAGTCTCTGCTTTTTTTTTTTGAGACAGGGTCTATGTAGCTCAGGCTGGCCTTGTTGAACTTGAACTTGCAGTGATCTTCCTGCCTTAGCCTCTGGAGTGTCAGGATTACAAGCGTCCATTCCCAGCTTCTCTGCATTTTTAAAATGCTCTATCACTTGGCTTGTGGGGATCTAAGGAGCAGGGTAAAGTCAGGCTGGGCCCATGGTGGGCACTCGGTACCTGACAATTTTGTTTGTTTGTTTATTTGTTTTTTGAGACAGAGTTTTGCTGTGTAGTTTAGGCTGGCCTTAAATCTGAAGCGATCCTCTTGCCTCAGCCTTCTGAGTGCTGGAATTGTAAGGCATGCACCACCATGCCTGGCATAAAAGATGGGTGTGACAGCCACAGCAACAGCAAGGGGTGTCAGCAAGGCCCTCAGAGTAAAGTAACCCCAAGACCTGGATCCAGAGTCTTGCTGGTCTCTCAATTACTTACTCATCAGAGACTAACTGGCAGGCACACGCTGTGCTGGGGACACGCAGGAGAAGGAGCGGTCCTGCCCAGACTCATCCGCAGTGGGTTTGGCCTGGGGCACTGAAGGAGGCCAGGGAGGAGGTGTTCAAATTTTCAGGTCAAACTAGAGAATGCTGTGGGGACAACCCAACGGCAGACCAAGAGGTCCCAACCCCAGGTGTGGACAGGAAACATTTCAGCCTTCAAATACTGAGATCCACATAGTAGGTAACCAGACTGGGAAACTTCAGGGAGGAAAGAGGACTTTGAAATATGTTCCTGCCCCCTCTGCATGTGTGTGCATGTGCGTGCGTGTGTGCATGTGTGTTGCAGAGCTGGGGAGGAGCTATAACCCAGGGCCTCATGTGCATGCTAGGTAAGTGCACTACCATCGACTGCACCCCCGGATCTCCCTTTGTTGAGTGACACAGGGCAAGCTATCTATTCCTTTAATTCTCCTTGTGCCCATCCCAATGGGATGAATGCGGCCCACAGCTATTAACAAGATAATGTGTAAAGACAAGCTGGATGAAGCTTGGAGCAGTGCTGAGTAAGTGAGCGCTCCTTTCCCACAGGGCAGACGAGGTTCAAATACCAGCTCATCCTCTTAGATCCTGTAAGACTTTGTGTAAATTACTGAACCCCCCTGCCTCAGTTTCCCCATCTGTGATGTCCCAGCTGCAGTGGGTTGTTAATGAAGACTGCATGAGGGAGTCTTCACAAGGCACTTGGAATGAGGCCTGCACTGGGGAGTGCTATATAGGCACTAGTTATTTTTGCTTCCTGGAAGAAGCTGTCAACTGGATCTCACAGAAGGGAAACCGAGGAGAGGAGGGCTGGGTGCAATGAGGAGGTTCAGATGGAGCCGTCGCGACTGGGGAGGGATCTCCAGCTCTAGCTTTTGCTCATTTGTGTCAAAAACCTTAACTTTTACTTAGTTTATAATATTCATTTTGCCATGTAATGCATGCACATAGTGGTTCAAATAAAAAAATAAAAGGCCCACAGTGACATTTCCCTCCCACCCTCGGTCCCCACTTCCTTGTCTATTCTGCCAAAGAAATTCTTATGATTATAAAGTGACGAAGTATACATTACCCACCGGGTCCCTTTTGCATAGATGATAGCACGCCACACCCCCACACTTTGGAGGTCCCTCCTAATCATATTCCCCCTTGCATGGAGGTGCTGGATTCTCTCCACCTTCTCCTATGTAAGGGCAGGCGCTGGGCATTTGCCTTGTCTGATGGAGAAGCTGAGCGGGGTGACTAGATGGTTTGCAGTCAGGTCCCGAACCCAGATGCCCACTCTACTGTTTCTCCCAAAGCCCTCAGCTCTGGTCACTTCTTCCAGGCCCCTCAGGGAAAAGCTGGGCAAGTAGCCCTGGCGCTGGAAGGTGCCTCAGAGCACGGCTTTCTCATCTCAGTGCAGCTCGAACATCTGGGCTGAGATCCCCGTTGTAATGAAGGATTCTAGAAAAGATCCTTCATTAGCCACCAACCTGTCCTGGGCAGGCTGCCAGAGAGGACTGGATCTGATCGGGGGCACAGCCCGGGGGATGGCCACCTCCCACAGCCCAGGATCTTGAGATTTTCCAAAGAAAAAGCTTTGGGTCTATGCCCCTGAGACAATTTCTTACCCAAAGGAGTCCAAGTAGTCCAGATGCCAAGGGCATATTTGGGATCAGGGTGATTATTCCTGGGCCTGTGTGGACCTCCCGGTTCTGGGAAACCCTAGGAGTTGTGGCATGCAGGTAGGCAGAGCTAGGGCCAGGCCTGGGCATGGTCTTGCCCTTCAGCTCTGCCTGAAGGTCCCCTGTCCTTCCAGGCCCCTCTGATCCTGTCCAGGTTGGGAGTCCTGGGCAAGGCCTGGAGAAAGAGCTGCTCACCCGGGGCCCCAGGTACCCCCTTCTTTTTCTCTTCCTGCTTGTTCCAACGCCATTCCATCCCAGTCAGGCTGTGGGAAGAATGCTGTGTCCTCTGAACAGAGGCCAAGAGTGACAGGTGGTGGCAGCCCAAGCTGCATGGCCCCTGGTGTAAGAGATCCTCCTCTCCGTCCCCGCCTTCATTGCCCGCACCCCTGCCTCTGCCTCTGCCCACCGGCCCAATCCCTTACAACTGCGCTGGGACTGCTCCTGAGTAGCCGCTGTGAGACAAGCACCAGAGGTTGCCCCTCTCTGCTCCAGGTATGTCTCTCCCCTTAGTTAGCTGGTCCTGGTTCTTCCCTTGCTTCAGCTAGACAGGACAAGGCAACCGAGGGCTCAACATACCTCTCTTCTTTCTGCAGCTAGAAAGACTTGAATTAGACCAACAGAAGCACACACCTCCTACCTCATGGCGACAGAAAATGGAGCAGTTGAGCTGGGAATCCAGAACTCAACAGGTGCCAAGCTGGGGCAGGAGCTGGAGGGAGGAGCTTGGGAAGCAGTGTTTGAATTCAGGGTTGGGCAGGTTCCTCAGAGAGAGTTCTGTGCTTAAGGTTTCTTTGCACGGTGCATGGGGAACTCAGGAACCAGAATGATCTCCGGGGAACATTGGGTTGGGTTCAGGGCCTGCACGAAACCCTCTCTGGAGAGACTGGGAGGATGGGAAGCCTCTGAGGATGGCTACTGGGGGTGCCACTAGATACTGTGGGCACAGAGCAGAGGGAAGGGAAGCAAGAACCACCCTGCAGGCTAGACCCTCCCACAGAGGCTGCCGAGGTCCTAGCTGCCTATTCCAGGGGACCACCAAGTGGCTCCCTTGCACAAGCATTTGCCTGGGTGGAGACCTGAGCCCAGGGCTGATCTCTGTCCAGCCTGACTGGGGAGGGGAAGGCAGGTGGATCCTGACAGACAACTCCCTCCTCATAGACAAGCCTCCTAACACTGCTACAGATGAAGGATCTCCAGCTGCAGAGAAACACCCTGGCTCCCCAGACCCCAAAGAAGACCCTGACCCATCTGCTCTGAAGAAAGATGCTGAAACCCCTGCCTCAGGGAAAGGAGATGGTGTCCCAGCTCAGCCCTCAACCAGCAGCCAGGCCCCTGAGGCAGAGGCTGACCAGGGTGGGGGGCCTGTGGAGGGCCATGCCGGGCAGCCAGCAGCCCTGCCCCAGCCGACCGAGACAGCTGAGGCAAGTGCCAAGAAGCCCAGTGCTGAGCAGGGACCCTCGGACAACCAAGCACCCGGAGAGCCCAAGGTGGGCAAAAAGGCGGCAGAAGGCCAAGCTGCGACCAAGAGAGGCTCCCCTGCCTTTCTGCACAGCCCCAGCTGCCCCGCCACCATCTCCAGGTGAATGCCCTGCCTGGGAGTTGGAGGTGTCTTGTGGCTGTCTTCCCCCAGGGACACACCTAGTTCCTCTATCCGAGTACCTGGGTCTCCCATTCAGTGCTGGGGACGGTAGTGCTGACACTGAGCTCTCTGTGTCCTGGGTATCAGCTTTGCCACATTGTCTCTGCAGAAACTAGGACTTGACCACCATAGAGGCCTGCAAACTCAAACAGGAGAGATGTCTCCAAAGACCACCACAGACGGATTTCTCTTCTCTTCTCTTCTCTTCTCTTCTCTTCTCTTCTCTTCTCTTCTCTTCTCTTCTCTTCTCTTCTCTTCTCTTCTCTTCTCTTCTCTTGCTAATAAGCATTTGGACGCAGATTTCCCCCTTCTTCTCTGGGCTTGGCTCAACCCAAGGGCAGGGCTGAGATGTCAGGAGGAAGGAGTTGTTACTACTGTTATTGCCACAGTATGAAAAGAGGACCAACAGATTGGTAGATCATTGCCAGAACTTTTGTAGCCATAGCAGCACTAGTCTTATGATGTGATCAGATATGCACACCTGAATGCTGATGAGGTCTTAATGATAGATTATAAACTATAATAACATAATATCAGCTTAATAATTATGTGTTAGTATCAGTTATATTCCCACGGTTTTTATGAATCAAGAGTGATATAATTTCCTAAGTGCATGTTGATATACCATATCAACCATCTTTCTGTCATTAATGATCTGTGATTATGCCGATAGTCACTGTAAAGACTGCCGCCATCCCTGGATCTTGTACTGAGTGAATCTGGGGACTTCGGGCAGAGTTGGACCACTGCAGAGTGCAGATGAGGTCCAGAAACACCAAGCCCTGCCTGAGGCCTGGATGTAGTGGCCGAAAAGGTCTCACCTCTCTTCTTACCTTCCAGCTCTGAGAAGCTGCTGGTCACGAAGCCCTTCAGTGAAGCCTCAGAGCTCATCTTTGAAGGGGTACCTGTCACTCCTGGCCCCCCAGATCCTGGGCCAACCAAGGCAGAAGAGAAGAACACCGTGGCAGGGAGCCAGAAGGAAGCAGGAGAGAAAGCCCCAGGCCAGGCCAGCCAGGATAAGGTGCAAGGGGACACCTCGAGGGGGATGGAGTTTGCAGCTGTACCTTCAGAGAGATTGGAGGCGGGGCCCTGTTTCACAACCAGGGAGGAGGACTGCTTCCAGATTCTCGGTAGGCAGGGGCTGGCAGGGGCTGGGTTGCCCTGGAGTTGGGGGGTAAAGGGTCCAATCCATCCCAAGTGTCCACATTGAGGGGGCTGACAATCCTCTAAGCCAGGTTTCATCCAGAACATTTGTCTAATTTCACACAGCACCAGAAAGTATTTCATTTTGCTAGAAATAGAAAAAAGGAAATTAAGTGCTCCAATACACACAAGGAAGACAGACGGGCACTGGAGTCCACTTTTGATTCCTTTTTTCTTTTTGTTAAAATAGGGTTCAACTAACCAACCAACCAACAAAAATCAGGTGGGATATTGGAGCAAGACCAACTTACTGGGCAGTGGAATTGGGGGTCAATCTGTAACAAGCCTCAAATGCAAAAGGCTCAGAGGTTCAGACAACATCCTGGGAGGGTGGATCACAGGAGCTACAGAGGGCTTGTGAGCTGAGGAGGGCAGGTGTCTGTGACCATGGAAGCTGGACATGAGCCACAGGGCAGGACTACACAGCAGTCCTGCATGGGTGCTCAGAAGAGGCTCCAGTGGGGAACTGGGGCTCATTTGGTGGGCGGCAGAGCACTCAGCAGGAGGGAGCTTGGGAAGCAGCAGAAGAGGGAGAGGGCTGGGGGTGGGGTGAGATGGGGTCAGAAGAGCCCGGAGTGTCCTGCCACCCCCCTCCAGGCCGAGGTGCTCCGGGACGCCTGCCAGCTGGCCTGGCCTGGCCTGGCGAGCGGCACAGTGCCACCCAGACTGGGTGGGAGGACCTGGCGGCTGGGTGGCAGCCAGGGGCCCTGCCTCCTGCCCCCAGCGGCAGCAGAGACCTCCGCCCCGCCCTGAGATCACATCCTGGCGTAATGGCCCCTGAATCATCTCCAAGGGCTGTTAGATTTATCACCAGCCCGGCTTCCCTGTCGCCTCTGGCTATTTATATAGAGGTTTCCATTCCGGTTGACTCAGCCTGTTGGCCTTCAGGGCCCGCTGTTCCCCACGGTGCCGCTAGATGGCGGCCTCTCCCCATAGACAGCTCCTCCGCGCTGGTGGTAGGGGTGGGTGGGTCCCACCACCCACCTGGTTGAGATTCCGTCCCATGGGTGCGGTTTTGGTTGGTTTATCTGATTCGTTGTTTTTAATGGAGAAGGACTCCTCGCATTTATGATGGGGAGGGAGTTTCCAGGAAGTGCAATATCTCATTGTTCAGCTAGAAGCTGGATGCCTCTGAGAGGGGCAGAGAGGCCTCCTAAGGACATTTTGTGTGTCCCGGGCAAAACTCAGTTCAAAAACTGGGTCCCTCAGCCCCTATCCTAGAGCCAGGTGTCTCCGAGGTATCATTTGGCGAATTTAACTTCCCTGGCGAGGGGCGGGGGCAACCAGGCAGGTGCATCCTCAGCAGCCTTGACACTGACCCGTGACACTGATCCTGGCGACTCTGCTCTACCTCCCCAGATGACTGCCCCCCTCCTCCCGCCCCCTTCCCGCACCGCATTGTGGAGCTGCGGCCCGGAAACGTCAACAGCGAATTCAGTCTGAACTCCAAGGAGGCCCTGGGAGGGTGAGATTCCTATCCCTGGCGGGGACCCAAGGACAACACAGCACTCTGCCCTGTGGCTGGAACCCACAGGCCTGGATGGAACATGTTCACTTCCCCACAGGTCGCGTACCAGCTGTCATGTGCTGCTGGGCATTGTCACTGTGATACCCAGATCACTCAGTGTTCCCATAGGAAACAGTATGCTCTGTTTGTCTTGGTGCCAGACCCCAGTGACCCCTCAGGGCTATTCCTGCTTTGTAGACAGCCCTGGCTCTGGCTGGTACCTCTGACAGATTGCTCATTCCCTGCTGGATGAGGGTGACACCAGGGCCCAGCTCTGCCCACCCTAGGCCTGTCAGGAGCCTGCCCCATCTGTGCAAGTGCTCTGCTTGACCCACAGAACCAGTCTGGGCAGTAAGGCTCCCGGATTTGGGGGTGAGTCAGGGCTGGCTGAGGTGAGTGCTCCTACCTCCCAGAGGAGAACCTGGGGTCACCATCAGGGCCGAGGCTGAGGCAGGAACAAGCACAGAACCCTGCTGCCTTCTCTGCCCTTCTAAAACCCCTCACTCCCAGCCGCTCCTCTCTCCAGGGGCAAGTTTGGAGCAGTGTGTACCTGCACGGAGAAAGCCACAGGCCTCAAGCTGGCAGCCAAAGTCATCAAGAAGCAGACGCCCAAAGATAAGGTAGCAGGGGACACCTGGTCTGAGAAGGGAGGGATCTTGGAGTGGGTACTACTCACCTCTTTCTACCTGCACCACTGAGCCTGGGGCCTGCTGTTGGAAACTGGTTGCCCTGGAGATGCCACACAGAGTGACAGGTGGGCAGACACGAGGCCCTGCTGCAGGACCCAGATGCCCCAGCCGTAATCCAGATTCCTCAGTAGGGGAACTTCTCTGGGCGCCTGTCCTTCTAGGCCCAGGTTCAGTTCAATAACACTACGAGTGTGGGCTGTGTGGTCCCTGCTCTCAGGGAGCTGATGCCAACATAGAGATGCGTGGCCCAGAGCTTCACCTCTAGCCTGGTGCCTGGCCCAGCTCAGAGGCCAGGAGCTGTGTTTGTCCTGGGAATCGACAACCAGAGGCTCTGTGGAGTAAGGGGAGGTGAGCACATCAGCACCAGAGCTGTAACTCAGGAAATGGGGTTGTGAATGGGAGCCGGGGAAGCTCCTGACTCCACCTGGGGCTCGGGGACGATTCCTAGACCAGCTTCTCCTGAGGGCTGCAGAATGAGGAGATGCCCTGTGGAGAGGCAGGGGAGTTTCAGGCGGAAGGGACTATGAGGGTGTAGCTTGTGTAGAGTGAGTACTTACCCTGGAAGAGAAAAGAAGGGACCATGGGAGTGGGGGGGCCCACAGGACAGAAAGAGCAGAGGTGCTGAGAAGTGAGGTTGTGGCTATTGCAGGCAGAGGCGCCCAGCATGCAAAGGCTCAGGCCCAGCCAGAGTGTGAGAATCAGCTTCAGGAGCCATAGCCCGCCTGCCCTTCGTGGTTCTTGGAACAGGGGCAGGATCCGGCTTTCTATGTGGCTGCGTCCTTCTCCATCCCTCCCACTTGCCAGCCTGGACCTGTCTGACTGCTGCTCCCAGGCTTCTGCCCCAGGGCCCAGTGAGGCGCAGATGCCCAGGGCCCCTATGCTGTGCAGATTAAGCAGAGCCCCTGTCAGCTAACTAATGATTGCATGGTGTTTCTAAGCTATTCTTGGGCCAAAGATTGCAGAAACATCAGTGAACTCAAAAGGTCCCTGTCCCCCTGTGGCTGACAGAAACCTAAAAGCAAAAGGCATGGTGTTAGCTACTGAGAGGGGCCAGAAAGAAAAATAAAACCAGGTGAGAATGGGGGTGTGGGGCCCGTGGGGTTCTTTCAGATAAGACCTCTCTGAGGAAGTAGGCGGGGAGGCTGGAGGGAGGAGAGAGTAGCCATCAGGACCTCATGATAGCCAGCGCTTAACTAGGGCCCTGTCGAGCAGGCGGGACAGAAGGGAATGGCCTGATTTGGAGCGTTTGCCCATTTTCTTGGTGTAAATCTTCCTGCCACGGCTGCCAGCATAGCAATGTGACAACTGGGTTACAACTTGCTGAAAGAGGACAAATACTGGTAGCTTAGACTAGAAAGGCAGTAGTGGAGGAGAAATGACCAGCTTTCTAACCTACTCTGAAGGTGGGCTTTACCACAGGACTTGTTAATGGGTAGAATGTGGGGCACAAGGAAGCGAGAGATGGAGGAGGAGCCCATGCTGGCTCCTAACTCCTGCCTGTCTGGCTGAAGTCTGGCACCCTTTTGGAGATGGGCAGGCTGGAGACAAGTCCGCCATGGACTACCTAGGGCTTTAATCTGGGGCACGATAGAGTTGCAGTCCCCCAGCCATCCAAGGGAAAAGTGGAGGAAGCAGCTGCTCTAGGGGGTCTGGAGCAGGAGGGAGTGCTCAGGGCGCAGGTGTGGCGCGGTGGGATGCAGTGTAAAGCCAGGGGCTTGACAGGAAGGTCCAGGTAGGGGACACAGGAAGAGAGGGAGGCCAGGGAACTCTCAGGTGACGAGGGCAGTGGTCAGCAGCCCTGCAGGTCTGGACGAGGGTGAGACCAGGAGGCCAGGGTGTGGGATGATGATGAAGGCCTGGTCCTCTTGACTTCCCTCGGCCCCAGGAAATGGTGATGCTAGAGATCGAGGTCATGAACCAGCTCAACCACCGCAACCTGATCCAGCTCTATGCAGCCATCGAGACCCCGAATGAGATCGTCTTGTTCATGGAGTAGTGAGTGCCTGCTGTGGGAGTGGGGCGGGGGTGGTGCCCTCAGCCCAGAGCGGCCTGCAGAGGGGTCTGTGCATGTAGCATCGAGGGCGGCGAGCTCTTCGAGCGGATTGTGGATGAGGACTACCAGCTGACCGAGGTGGACACCATGGTGTTCGTCAGGCAGATCTGCGATGGGATCCTCTTCATGCACAAGATGAGGGTCCTGCACCTGGACCTGAAGGTACTGGGCTGCTGCCTGTAGCAGGGGTCAGCGTGGGCACCAGCCCATCCCCAATGCCATCTTTCTTCCTCCATCCTCCTTTCTTCTAGAGACTGAAGTTTTACTGAGTAATTAGCAAGTGCCAAGAGCAGAGAGATAGATGTTGGGCATGGCCCCAGCCCTCATAGAGCTCCGAGCCTGGTACTAAGAATTTGTAAGGGTCCGTTAGTGTCCCGTGAGCTCTGACCTCAGTCCTCACGCATCCAAGCAGGAGCGCCAGCTGCCTAGTTGCAGAGGCACCTACCTGCCTCAGCGCTGGCCTGTGACAGGCTCCTAGTGTTTGTTCGTGTATTCAAAGCCAGCAAATGTGCTTGATGCCAGGCAATGTGCTGAGTGGTGGAGATCCCAGAACAACCCAGAAAGATAAAAGTCAGGCTGGGGATTTAGCTCAGTGGCTTAAGCACCTGCCTGGAAAGTTCGAGGTTGTGAGTTCGATCCCTGGTACCAAAAAGAAAGAAAGAAAAAGAAAAATCCGGCCCCTCATTGAGCTGACCAGCTGTGCTGCTTGGTGAAGGTGCATTTATATCCCTCCTGGCCAGCTCAGCATCCTGCACATGGCAGGGCAGAGAGAGCAAGCAGGATTCCTGTGCCATAATGGCTTCTACTGCTGGGGTGTGGCTGCCTAGAGCCCATTGGGCTGCCCCAAGCATGGGCACAGTTGGGCATAGGGAGGGGTGGCATGAGTACCCGGTACACACTGTCCTTATGGCAGTACTAATGTGTGGGGAGCCAGCAGCACAGCTAGAGGAGGCTGTGCTGTGTTAACACCTTCGGCAAGTTGGGTGGTACTTTCATTCATTCACTTGATGAACATGAAAGCCAACACCCAGTAGCAAGAAAGGCCACCCCAGCATGGTATGCAGTGTAACAGTGTAGCAGTGTAAGCAGTGTTACAAACCATCCAAAGTGTGTGTGAAAATGTATACGAGAGGGAGAGGACACACAGGTGGCAGTGGAGGAGGCCACAAGGACCACAGCATTGGGGTCTGGTGTAGGGCAGGCGATGCTGCAGCTGCATCTGGCACTTCCTGGGTTGGTTTGGTGTCAGTGCTGCTCTGAGCAGGTGCGTGAGCCTCTCTGCAGGGGGCGGCACCACATCAGTGCGCAGGCCCCGTCCTTGCGGGCAGTGAGGGAGGCGGGGGCTCTCAGCAGGGCCAGGTTGGGAGCAGCCCTTGGGGTCAGGGCTGTGGGAAGGATCCGGCAGGAGACAGTGAGGCCAGTGCGATCTGCGGATGTCTGGGAAGCGTGCAGGAGACCGCTGAGTTGCCGCGGCAGAGGGCAGCCCGGGCCTGAGCTCAGCAGCTGTGCTGGTGCGGGGACATCAGAGGCTGCCCGTTCCCTGTGAGAGCCAGCTGATTAACACGCAGTGTCCCAGGAGGACGGTCAACCTTCAGCCTCTGCACCCTAAAACACAGTTTGTCAGGAGAGCAATAAGGCCCTCACCACAAGTGTGTTTTATAGTCGGGAAAGTGGGTGTACCCAGCCCAAAGGTCATTTCTAGGTGCCTTGGCTGCAGGGCACCTAAGGACCTTGGATGTGGACTGAGCAGCTCCCTGAGGAGGTTTGGGTGGCTCTGTGTCTCAGTTGTCCCCACCCCGGGACCTTTTTTCATTTTCCCGTTTGCTGGGACACGAGCTGTGAAATCACTTGTGTGCTGCTCTGAGTGACTCTGCCAGGCCAGAAAGGCCTTGGGCACTGCACAGACCCAGACAGACAGCAGAATGGCACGGTAGGTGGGGGCAGGGTGGCCAAGACCCTGGGGAGCCAGGGGACTCATCCTGTGTCGCTCTCTGGTGCGTGGCCCGTGCAGCCAGGACATCCCAGTCTCCAGGAGGCGCCGGGTTGGTGTGAAGTCCCCTGTCTTTGAGCTGTTGTTAGCCTTAAGATTCATCCTCTCCCACCTCGGGCCAGGCCTGTGTGCTGTGTGCTAGGACCGGATCGAGGGGCTGGGCCACTTCCTTCACACGCTCACCTAGGTTTGGGTGCAGCTTCCCTCTGAACCTCGGTGAGCACCTAGTGGGCACTTTGTCAGCAGGAAAGTGGGGCCCAATGAGGCAGAAGCCGGAAGGCCCTGCCCTGGAAGAGCGACCCAGGACGATCATGTGTGTCCACACTTCACCCTGCAGAGGGCACTAAGGGTCCTGGTTGGTGGGCAGCAGTACAGAGTCCCACGGTCCTGGGCCCAAATCCTGTCTTAACATGGGGGTGAGTGGTGACTGTATGTCAGTGTACCTTGAGTTTTATCTCCAGGTAACAGTATCTGCCTCACAGGGTTGCTGGGAGTATGGATGAGTAAGCTGTAGACATTAAGTGATGGTCAACCGACAGCCTCAGCTACTCAGGAGGCTGAGGCAGGAGAACTGCTGGAGCCAGGAGGTGGAAACTAGCTTAGGCAACACTATAAGACCCCCATCTAAAGAAAGAGAGACAGAAAGAAAGAAAGAAAGAAAGAAAGAAAGAAAGAAAGAAAGAAAGAAAGAAAGAAAGAAAGAAATCCGATGACTCAGATGATCCAGCCCAGGTCCTTGAGCAGTGCAGCTTGCACTTGGAGGGCTTCCTCTGGCAATGCTGAGTAATGTTTCCTGCTGCCATCTGCAGTGCTCTGCACCGTGGGGCGCTGCTCTGGTCTCCCCTGCACACCTCTCTTCTGCAGCCTTCAGGGTCCCCAGCCCAGCATTTCTAGGCTTCTTCCTACATGGGCTTGAATAGAGGAAAACCCCCCAGGGCCCACTACGTGGCCCTGAGCTTTGCACTCTGTACTCATCAGTTGGGGCTGTGGTGTCCCTGCTGGACTGGGAGCAGGCCAGCCTGAGGGATCTGTCACCCTGGGCCTCCACCTCAGGGAGCCGGGGCCTGGCGTGGACCTGGCAGGGCGGCAGGGCGAGCTGGGTCAGAAGCCAACCCAGGCCACTCGCTGTCTCCTCAGCCAGAGAATATCCTGTGTGTCAACACCACGGGACACCTGGTGAAGATCATTGACTTTGGCCTGGCGCGGAGGTACCACCTGGTGGGTGGGGAGGGCAGGGCCTGGGGTGGGGAGAGGGTGCCAGGGTTAGGTGGGGGCACTGAGCTCTTGATGTCACCCCAGGTATAACCCCAACGAGAAGCTGAAGGTGAATTTTGGGACCCCGGAGTTCCTGTCTCCTGAGGTGGTGAATTACGACCAGATCTCCGATAAGACTGACATGTGGAGTCTAGGGGTCATCACCTACATGCTGTGAGCCCCAGGGGAAGATGTTTCTGGGGTCGGTTGGGGCACAGGGTGGGCAGCAGAGGCCAAGACAGGCCTTGAGGTTCTGGTGAGGTGGCCCCACCTCCCTCATCCCCCAGGACTTGCTGGGGGATGGAAGTGCTAGAGACAACCAGGAAAGGGGGCTCTGTACCCATTTTATAGATGGAAAAACTAAGACACCTAAAGGCATAGCATTCTAGCCCAAGGCTCTGGACAGCAGATTTGGGGTGACCCAGGGTTGGAGCAGAGGGGCAGTGGACAATTTTTGTGCCTTTGCCACATGCCTTGCACTCATCATTTCTCATCACCATAACCCTGGGAAGCTGGGGTGATTATACCCATTTTACA
This sequence comes from Hydrochoerus hydrochaeris, assembly GCA_004027455.1. Classification (NCBI taxonomy): domain Eukaryota; kingdom Metazoa; phylum Chordata; class Mammalia; order Rodentia; family Hydrochaeridae; genus Hydrochoerus; species Hydrochoerus hydrochaeris. Next base: position 30,053 of record PVLA01010174.1, on the reverse strand, counting down.
GATGAGAAGAGTGAGGCTCAGAGAGGGGAAGTGACTTGCCCAAAGTCACCCAGCCAGATTCAAACCCAGGTCTGTCCCACTCGGGAAGCTGGGGGTCTTTCCAGCACGTGGTGCTGCCTCCTAGGCTCTGCCCCCCGACCTCCAACTCAGCGTCTCTGGTCTCATCTCCCTGCTGCCTCTCTCCAGGCTGAGTGGGCTCTCCCCCTTCCTGGGAGATGATGACACTGAGACCCTAAACAATGTCCTGTCTTCCAATTGGTACTTTGATGAGGAGACCTTCGAGGCTGTGTCTGACGAGGCCAAAGACTTTGTCTCCAATCTCATCGTCAAGGACCAGAGGTGAGGCTCACCTGGGACCCCGGCTCTGTGCAAGCAAGCTCACTGCGTGTGTGCAGGCTTGCGGTGTCTGCCGCTCATTGTGTGAGTGTGTAATCTCCCCGTACCTGCACGCGCAGCAGGGCAAGCGGGTCTGCAGGCTGCTGGGCTTGGCATTTCCCTTATCGATTCGCTGCCCTTCTCCACAGGGCCCGAATGAGTGCTGCCCAGTGCCTGGCCCACCCCTGGCTCAACAACCTGGCAGAGAAGGCCAAGCGCTGTAACCGCCGCCTTAAATCCCAGATCCTGCTTAAGAAATACCTCATGAAGAGGCGCTGGAAGGTATTGCTGGCCAGGTGGGGGGAGTGGGCTGTGGGCAGAGGAGCCCTGGAGCCACACCCTGGGCCCAGCTGCCCTGCCTGGCACCAGGGTTTCGCCCTGTCTGGAACATAGGGTTGGAGTTTCTCTCTCTGCCTTGGCTGGGCTCCTTCCATCCGCCCTCACCATTCTGGGGAGGAACACTCCACCTGGGGCTTGGGCTTGGGAAAATATTTCTGCTCCCATCACAGGCTCCCTTCCTTCATTTTATTTATTGAGCAGCTACTACGTCTAGGCAGCAGTGGATAAAAGAGACAGGATCTCGGTCTCTGCCCTTTGTGGGAGTGGAGAAGTATTGGAAGGGTTGAGACAGGACTCTAGAAAAGAAAAAATGGGGAAAGAAAAAAGCAGAGAGCAGCTGCGAGCCTCAGTTTCTTATCCTGGCTCAATGAAAGGGGAAACTGAGGCTCCGAGGTGGGAGGAGCTTGAAGGCTGCTCAGCAAGCCAGGGGCCAAGCTGGAAATGAACTGTCTCTCTCAGAGGGAGGCTCTGCCTGGGAGCCGTCCCGCTTCTCACCGGAGCACGGAGCGGGAAACCAGGGAGAGACGGCTGAGGAGGAGGCGCGAGCCAGACCCCAGGGAGTGCACCCCAGCGGGTGCGCCACGGCAGCGTGGGGACAGGGTCTTCCAGGCGGGGGAACCCGCGGCCCAAGGCCTTTGGCCGAGCCCCGCTGACCAGTTTGAGGGGCACACAGGAGGCCACGATGGCAGGAGTAGAGTGAGCAGCGGGGCAGGAATGAGGTCAGAGCAGCAAGAGGCGGGTGAGGGGGGACCTGTGCACCCCGTGAGAGATGAGCTTTTGAGCAGAGCGTTCAGCTCCTCTCGGGCTGATCCGCCCGCGAAGGAATCCCAGACCGCGATGTGCTGTGGCGCCCCCTGTGGCCAGTTTGGGTAGTGCAACCCTGTCTACTGCCTGAAGGGGACATTAAGGACTCTCAGCAGTCCTACGCTTTCTCCCCTGCACCAGTACTGAATAGTTTTCCTTCTTCCTCCTCCCCTAGAAAAACTTCATTGCTGTCAGTGCTGCCAACCGCTTCAAGAAGATCACCAGCTCAGGGGCCCTGATGGCTCTGGGGGTCTGATGCTCTGAGGCCTGGACGCAGCCGCAGAGTGGCTGGGCTGAGGCCACACAGCCCAGAAGACCAGAGCAGGCAGGCCAGGTCCCTGGGACGGGCTGGCCAAGACAGGCTGCGTCAAGCCAGGAGGCTCAGGGCTCCCCACGCCCCTACACAGTGACGCTTCCCCGACGCCAGCTGCCTTAACTGGAGTGTGGCCCGGATCCATCCAGCTAATGCCTCCCCGGACAGGGCTCGGGCCCAGCAGCCGCACCCCAGCCTCCACGGGCCTTGAAGCCGCTCCCCGGTCCCCTCCCTAGCTCCCTGTTTGACTGCTGCCCTGGTGGCCCCTGTCTGCCCCACCTGGGGCATCCCCGGCCTGGACTTGCTCCTGGCTGGGGTACAGTGGCTGGGGGTCCCACATGTGGGACTTCCAAGGTTGTGGATGGGAGGCCTCTGGCGGGACAGAAAGGCAGCCCAGCTGTGGGGGAGACAGAGCAGGCTTTGTGAACAAGGACCTCTATGCCCCCACCGCCTCCACTCCCAACAGATAAGGCCCCATCTGGGCCAGCTGCCCCCGCCCACCTTCTTTGTGACCACCAACACACAGGAACTGTAGGAGAGAGAGGACGCCCAGCCTGGCCCAGGGGAAGGGCAGACAAGAGGCCTGGGCGGCACAGCAGACCACCCCCGAGCTTGCCTGCTGGTCAAGCCTGCCCAGCCCAGCCTCTCTGGGCCCATTCCCAGCCTAGGTGACTGGGTCAGCAGGCCAGGAGGAATGAGAAGGTCCCTAGGCAGCCCCCAGCCTGCTGTCAGCTTGTGCCTTGTAAATAAATGTACAAGTCGGCAGTGGCCTCCTTTCCTGCGTGAGCACTCGTGTGAGCTCACAAGCAGCCACAGTTCATTGCACACCTGCTGAGTGCTGGGCCCCTCCACGCACCCATCTGTGCACTGCAGCTCAGGAGCCAGGCTGCCCCGGGCACGGCCTAGGTGAGCCTAGGGCACGTGTGCTGCAGTGGGCTGTTTGTGTCACTGAAAGCTCTGGAAGGTTCACCATTACTGGTCTAGGCAATGGCGTCCCTGATTTGTGCTTCAGTTTCCTCACCTGGGCAAGGAGGTCACAGCATGTATGGGCTGATGATTGTCGGCCAGGCTTTAGTTAAGTACTTGCACAAGACACAAGCTCATCCCTCCTCACAGCCGGATTATGAGGTACTGTTATTTCTAGTTCTCAGAGGGAAACTGAGGTAGGGGTAGAACCAGGGTGGCTGATGGGTGCCTCAGTCGGGCAGAGGCAAAGCACTGGGTGCTGTGCTCTGCCCTGGGAAGTTCTGGGGAGCCCCAGTGTTTTGTTTTGTTTTGTTTTTTTATCAGTATCGAGAATTGAACTCACAACCTTGTGCTTGTAAGGCAGGCGCTTATGCCGCTGAGCTAAATCTCCAGCCCAGCCCCAGTGTTCTTATTCCACTCAGCAGGAGAGGAAACTGAGGCTCAGAGGTGGGAGGAGCTTGAAGGCTGCTCAGCAAGCCAGGACCCACACTGGAAATAAGCTCTCTGTTTACCAGAGCGAGGCTCTGCCCAGAGGTGTCCTGCTTTGCACCAGAGCAAGGAGCAGGAGTGGGAGGCAGGGTTTTCAGGGGGCTATAAGTAGGGGGGCAGGGCTGCTTTGCACTGCCCCCTCTCTGGTCGAAGCTGCCCTCCTCAGCCAGCCTCGCCAGGCTGGGGCTGCATCTCTGGGCTGGCACATGGCAGCTGGCAGCAGGAGAACAGAGCCTGGTGTAGTGGAGCTTGGATGGCTGTGAGGACAGCGGAGCTGGAAGGGGCTCCAGCCTGCTGGGGATACTGAGGTTCTAACTGGAGTGGCAGAGACAACAGTTAACACACCGTGAGGCCCAGGTACCTTGAGGGTTTGAAATGGCCAGGATGGAGCGTCGTGCCCGTTTCTCAGACGCAGCCCCCCAGCCTCAGGGATGTTTGGTCGCTGGATCAGGATCACACTGTGGTGAGCGGTTGGAGACCAGGCCTGAGCCCCTACTCTTAACTGCTGTGCTGGCTGTGTCCTGAGAAGCCCTGAGGAGCCCAGGTCAGAGACTGGGCTGGCCCCTTCTGTCACTCTCCCATCCACACCCTGCCCTGTCCTGTTTGCACCGACAGATACAGGGTCCCCTTGAGGCAGGTGCCATGTAGGGTTGGGAGTGGAGGGCTTGGAGGCCTGAGCCTGGCTCTTACAGTTGGGAGTTTGGAGGCCCCAAATCCTGGCTTGGGCTCTTAGGGGTTGTATGCTCATGGGCAGGGCCCCCAAGTCCCTGATCTCCACCCGCCTGCTGCCTGTACCTGCCAGCTGGGCCAGGCCTGTGGTTTCCTCTGAGCAGTTCAGTCGCCTCCCTGGCCCCCACCCAGACTGAGCCTTGACCACACAGTGAGATGATGAGGGATGAGTCACTGTGTGGGGGAGGGGAGGAAACCAGATCCAGCCAGAGCAGGGATCCAAAACCTGGATCTAGCTGGGGAAATCGAGGCCAAAGATGGAGACGGCCTTTCATCACACACTGCCGCTGCTGAGATTAGAACCCAGGACCCTGGCCTCCTAGCACAAACCTTAGTGTCCTTCTCTGTATGTGAAAGTGGTAACCTCAGCTTTTCTCTTCTCTGCCACAACCAGGGGCATTATAACAGTTGAGAGATGGGACAGGGTGTCCACTCGCCAGGTTTCACAGCTGAGGAAACAGGTTCAGAGGGAAAGTGACTGGCCCAAGACTGCACACAAAATTACCATGTCCTGGACAAAGGACACACCCGAGCCATGGACAGGGGTGATGGCTTCTCAGGCCCATCTCCCTACAGGAGCACATCTTAGCTCTTTTTGATTAATTATGTACCTATTTTGGGCCTCCTATGAAGGGGAAGGCCCAAAATAGGTACCTAATTGAAGCAGAGAATCTGTATCTCATACTATGGATAGAAATATGGATTTCAGGGAGATTTGGCTCTCACTGGGGCTACAGAGCACATGCAGCAGAGCTGGGGCCAGTGCAGGGCTGGCTGAGCCTCTCTGGAGGCTTGGGCCTGGCTTATTGAAATCAGAGCTCCCATCTGGGGCAGCTGCAGGGAGAAAGACTGTTCCCCCTAGGGCAGCCCTGCTGGAGGGAGAGAGCTTATAGCTGGTTTGCCATGGAGCAAGGCCAGGGCCAAGGCTGTATGCTCCCCAGCCGTTGTGTGATTTGCCTGCCCTGCACTGTGCAGGCATGGGCCCCTCCCGCATGTCCGTCCAAGGCCCTGCTGGGTCCTCTCTACAAGGTGGTTGAGCCTCCCTGGCCTGGACCACCAGCTTTTCCTGGCCCTGTGTGCTAAGAAGGGTTAACTCCTTCTGTGGGACAGCTCCTCCCAGCTGGGCCCAGCCCAGGAAGCTCTCCTCCAAGACCGTTTCCTGCCTCTGGGCCTTGGCCAGGCCCACAGTGACCACCCCCATGGGTCTGGAAGCCACTGGGGCCGCATCTGGTTTGGATTACACCAGGGCCAGTGACGTTGCCTTTTCCTGTCTGGGTCTAGTGGCCTCAAATTCCACCAGCCACCTTGGACCCAACAAGGCTGTGGTGGGAAAAGATTCCACCAGCGATGGGCCATTCTGAGGGTGGGAAGCAGCCAGGGCTATCCTGGGAATGCGCCCACCTGGCCCAAGTGCTGAGCTGGGCAGACGCCCGTGCACCTGCTCTGCCTGTCCTCCTTCCTTTCCTCACTCTCATGGGAAGGAACCACGGGCACCAACACCAGTCCTGGAGTTTCCCGGGTCCCGGATCATTCCATCTCTGCCCTACAAGTGGGTGTTTCCATCAGCAGCATTCCCCAGGAAACTGAGGCATAGGAGCAAATCCATAGGTGCCCAGTCAGTGAATATTGGAGTCAGGACACAAGGCCAGCAGTGTCACTCCCTGCACATTAAGTCCCCACTCTGGGCCCAGCCCTAAGAGACAACCCAGAGAGGAGTCACCCTTTCCCTCAGGGAGCTCCTGGCCTCTGGGACCCCAGTGGGAGGGTGGCAATGGGAGAAGCAGAAACTCAGGAAGCCAGAGGACAGGAAGGAAGTGTAGACTGTGTCTCTCCTCCTCACCAATGGAAATGATGCCCAAGGTGAGTGCGAATGACAGGCAGGCCTTTTCCTAATGGAGAGGACAGTGTCACAGGCCCAGGGCAGTGTGTTCCAGTGGTGCTTCTGCAGAAGATGGAGCAGGAAGCACATCTGGAGATGTGGCCAGGTGCTGACTCAGGGTGACAGGGAGCCATGAGAGGAACATGGCCATGCCATGCTATAGAATGATCCCTGCAGCCAGGCAGGTCAGTGGCAAGCAGGGAGACAGGGGATGCAGGGCCACATCTGTCTGCGGGCTGTGAGAAGCTGGCACTGGAGGGGGAAGCCCAGAGCTCAGATGCCTTTAGTCAGGTGAGCTGGTAACAGAGAACGGAACAGGTTTCAAAATTATTTAGTTGTTTCCTAAACTTTAGTTTCCCTTCTGTAAAAGGGCCAAAGCTAGTGTCTTCTTCCAAGGGTCAAAGCAAAAGTTCCATGAGATGAGGAGGTGACCTGGGTGAAGGCTGCAAAGCCTGTTTGTTTCACAGCAATTTCTTGAGAATCTGTCCCACTGTCCCAGGCGCCGGGGACAAGCAGTGAATGGACAAAAGCCAGACACCGAAGAGCAATAATGAATGGAGAACATGTGGGTTGGGGGAGAAGGAATGTGGGGGTCAGGGCAGGGTCACAAGCATGTTTGAACAGTGGCTCCAGGGTGTGAAGGGGAAGACTGCTGGGGACCAGTGCAGGGTCCATGTGGACTGAGGGAGGGGCCCTTTCCCATAGGACTTGGGCCAGTGCTGAAGGAGACAGGAGCCCCTTGGCTCCCTGAGATTTAATGCAAGGTGAGTGGATGGCTGGGTGAGCATGGCACCATGGATCAGCTCGGCACACCTTCCCTGGGGCCTACCACGTGCCACCAGCCTAGCAAGGTTGGCTGGGTCCTCGGCCCCGACTGTGTACACCAGTGTCACTCTGCACTGCAGCAGGAAGGATGCAGACGGGGCATCGTGGGGGCATCCAACCAGACCAGGGTGTGGCGGCCTCTCTGAGGGGTGGTATTGGCTTGGCTCGGGTGGCCGAGCCAGCAGTGGGGAGCATTCCAGGCAGGGGAGCAGTCAAGGCAGAGGCCCCGGTGTGGAAAGGGGGGTTTCTGGGAGCTGCCGTCCTCAGGGAGCAGGAGCCCCAGCCTCTCCTCTCTCCTCTAGGACCAAGCAAGGAGGCAGCCTCGCCTTTCCAGCTGACCGTGTGATCACATGGGCCCCTGGCCTGTTTTTAGCCATGGAACCACTTCCTCCAGCTCCACCAGCTGCCTCCCTGAGTCACCACCCTTTCCCTGGTGGGGAGGGAATTAGGTACCTCTGGGCCTTCAGAATGTAGTTTTTGCCATGTGTGGAAAAAGGGGCAGAGAGGACTGGGCAGAGGGCATGTGACCTTCCAGGGAGACTGTTTTTATTCCAGTTTCATTCCAGTTAACTGACTTATACACCTAGTATGCAGGATGGGATTTCAAACCTACCGGTTCTGGTAGAATCCTTATCCCCATTTTACAGATGGAGAAACAGAGATTCAGAGAAGGGAATATACTTGCCCAAGGTCACACAGCAAGGAAGTAGAGAGGCCAAAAACTGTGTCCTTCACCTTGTCTGTATAACAGACTCTGCCTTGCTACTGTACTTAGCATGTGCCACTCTGCAAATATTAAGCCATGTAATCCTTCCAACTGACGGGAGTAGGGCTGTGAGCGTTCCCATTTACAGATGAGGAAAACACAGAGAAGGGAAGCAGCTCCCCCAAAGTCACACCGCTAGGAAGTAAGGGCGTGGGGATGTGACCAGATAGGCAGGTGGTGGGAGGGCGGAGTCTGTAATCTGTGCGGGGGGCGGGGGGGGGGACAGGGGTGCACGGGTTGTGGCTGGATTCCTGGGCTCCTGCACTCCCAGGAGGTCTGGGTACCTGCCCTCTGGAGGGAGAGGGTCTCCCCATGGAGGCGGAGCCAGCGGGGATGGGCGGTGGAATGCCATCCACCAGGGGTGGAGGCGGTGTGGTCAGACGGGAGTGGGAGCCGCCCCAGATGAGATAGTGCAGGAGTCGGGAAGGCCAGGCCTGGGGTGCTCCGTGAGCTGGGGTGAACCAGGCCAAAAACCAAGGGGAGGAGCTTCTCTGGCGCTTCAGAGCTGCCACACCTTGGGTCAAGAGGGCGGGGGCTCCCTTTCCTGGAACCCCGTGGAGGGGGATTCAGAAATCCGGCAGGAGATGCCCTGTCAACTCTAAAGGTCCAGGAATCTGAGCTGCTTGATTCAGAACTCTGGAATATTCTTAAATACCACTGATTCAACCATTTTAGGTTTTGATTTAGCCTCATTCTGCAAGGAGACTCAGTGTCCCTCCTATTTTTTTTTTATGGTGTAAGAGGTAGAAGAACCCAGAGCCTTTCACGTGGCGATCAATGGCTCTACCACTGAGCCAGCCCCCAGCCTCGTGGGTCCTTGTCTTGCTCTACCCTGAGGCCACCATGGTGCTTGGGGTCCCCTTCTTGAGACTGGAGGCCTCCAATGAGAAGGGCCCTGCAGGCAGACTCAGATGTGATGGTCCCTGTCCCCTGAGTTATATGGCAAAGGCAGCAGAGGTAGTCAGTGGATGGGGTGAGAAGACAGCTCTGCTCCTACCTTGCTGTGTGACCCCGGGCATGTCATTCACCTCTTGTGTCCTCGATCTCTCTATCTATGCCAAGGTGCTGCTAATCTGGCCCATCCAGATTGGGAAGACTTGCTCTACCTGCAGGGCCCTCCCAGGTCAGGGTGGCTGGGCGGGAGCCAGAGGTGTTAGTTGCTCATGGAAAGAATGTGAGGGCAGAAGGCCCAGTGGGTGGGGGCAGCGTGCGGAGGGCACCATGAGATCATGGCATCTAGGCCTCCTGGCCCAGCACCTCCCTGGATGGGACCTCCTCCAGGCTGTCCTTTAGGTCAGGCCCTCCCCTGGGACTCAGACCCAGAGTCACGCTGCCCCCCACCCCACCCAGCAAAGGGAATGGAACTCAGAGAGGTAGGCACTGGTCCAGACTCACACTCCAAGGCAGGCGCTGGGCCCAGGGTCCTGCTTGGGAATTTGGGCTGAGAGGCTTGTCCTCATTTCTTGACAGATGAGTTTTTGGTGGTGGGGCAGAGAGAGAGGTGCAGGGGCCAGTGGCTCATGCCCAGAGAAGGGTGGGCACCTAGTGTGACTGATCCTGTCTCTGTTCATGTTCACCCAGCTCAGAGGTTAAGTCTCCTGAGTTGGGGTGAGCAGGATGCTCTGCCAGGCCTCCCCTGACCCGGCTCAGGACGTGGGCTGGAAGGGCACTGGGGTCACCAGGGCACCATGGGAATGCACCACAGGGAACAGTGCCCAGAGGAGGCTGCTGTCCCTGACCCAGCTAAGGAAGAGACCCTGTCCTCTGACTCTGTCTGTTCCTCTGCCTGCCTGTCTTTCTGTGCTCAAGGGCACTGGCATCCTCCCCCCATACACTGACCCACAGGACATATGCACTGGACACCTGCATCTCCTCAATCACAGCTTCTCTCTTTCCTCAGAGCCACAAAGCTGCCTGTGGGAGGCAGGGCAGGCCCTCACCCTCACAGTTTGGCGGCTTGGGGCTGGGGTGCAGCAGACACCAGGGGATTGCCTACAGCTGGCCAAGCTGCTTCCCAGCCTCTTCTGGCTGTGGTGAGCCCCTGCTCAGCAGGTCCCCCTCCACCTCAGATCTGGAATCTGTGGGAACCAGACAGTTCGGGCTGTCCAGCCGGGCTCGCTTCCTCCCAGGCCCCGAGGGACCTGCGAGGGGAGGAGGGAGCCACAGAGCCTGAAGTCAGCATGGCCAGCTGCCCAAGAGAGGCCTCTGGGAGGACTAGCCGCCTGCCTGGTGCAGGGGTCTCCAGCTCTGGGTGTCACCTCATGGGACATTAAGACCCCAGACCCTATATCAAAGATGAAACTGGGGGTTCCCCCAGCATGCATTTTTCTTTCTCATACCCATGAGCCCGAGTGGAGGACTGAGGCTCCAGGAGGAAGTCAACTGCCTGTGCTCCTCCAGTACTGGTGGCCATGGGGCCAGCGAGGGTTCAGGTTCCTATGTCTGTTCCTCTGATGAGTGCCACCAATACCCTATGTCTCCTGTCTGCACTCAGGGGTAACTAGAGGCAGTTCAAGCTTAGGGCATGGTCCCTTCTAATCAGTACTTAGAATAGCCCTGTCCCTGCCCCTATTCCTGCCCCGAGAAAAATGCTTTTGTCCAGTCACCAAGAAACCTCTGCAGGCAGGGGACCAGGTGAGGACCCCAGTAGTGAAGGCAATTCTGATGGGGGAGATACTGCTTTTGAGCCTCGGGGTCCCTGTCCATACATGGGGGATGGCAGGGCTTTCTAGCTCTGACATTCCAGGATTTCAAAAGAGCCTTCCTTCCTCTGGGGGCAGCACCAGTCCCACCCTACTGTTCTCCACCCTGAACCTCCCTCAAACACAGGGCAAAGCCACATACACCTGGGTATCATTCGTCTTGACCACCCCTTTGCCAGCCAGAGTTGGATGGAGCTGGCTGATGGCCCTAAAATGCTGAGCCTCAGTTGCCACCACTGTAAGTTGGGCTGGCATTCCCTGTCACCCAGTGAGATGACAGATACCAGCCTGGGACAGAAGAGATGCTCCACTGGTTGCAGTGTGCAGTCAGAATTTGCAGCTGGACAACCACCAGTCCCTCGGGAGGCCTAGCTTTCCCCCATCTCTTGGTCACATTCATCCTCTGCCTGCCCCAATTCTTGGCCTGTCCTTCCTCTACTTTCCTGGGAAACTCCCTGAGAAAGTCCCCAGCAGCAGAAAGCTCATTGAGACATTTCCACCTAGGGCCCCCATCTTTGTCACACGTACCCACAGCCACAGCCACCCCACATAGAACCCAGCACCTTGACCTTCAGCCCCCCACCATCCAGCAAACTGATCCTTATAATCACAATGGCTTTTATTGGCCTGAGAGCCACAGAGTCAAGTGTAAGCAACCCCACGTCCCCTCACCCCCAAGTCTGGTGGTCCTGATGGTCTGGCTGAGTGTTGGCCGCTGTAGTCCTGGCTTCCGGTCCTAGTTGACTTGGCCTGCCAGGTCTGGGTCCATCAAGAGCTTGTCAGGTCCTAGAACCAGGCTCAGCCTGGAGGGTGTCCTTGACAGGGCCCTGTGGAGGTGAGGCCACGTCACTCAAAGAAGAACACTCCTGGTGTCCGGTATAGGCAGGGAGGCAGCCCCAGTGGGTAGCCAGAGCCTCCCTGGACAGGAAAACCCCCCGCAACCCAGGGTTCCTTGGGTTCAGCTGGCAGGGGCAGTGGGGCCCGGAGGGAAGTGGGAGCAGTGGGTGGTGCAGGGGAGGGGGCTGCCGAGGCCAAGAGGTGCTCCAGGCCTGCGTCGGTCCCCATGCAGAAATTCAGTGCCTGCAGCCGACACTGGTAGCTGCTGCCGATGCCCGCCTCCGGAGTTGCTGCGGGTGTGGGAACCTTGCTAAAGCCCTCTGCCTCGGAGAAGCCAGCAGGAAAGCCGAATGCCGGGCATGGGGAAGATGAAGTGGCTATGGGGAGATCCCCAGGGCCTGCAGGTTTAGTTGTGGGCATCTCTTTGGGCTCCACGGGTAGCCGGGGCCTGCTGTCAGCAGTTGTTGGGCACATGCTTGCTGGTACGGTGCCCATCAGACCCCCAAAGCTTAGGCCCTTGGGATCAGGTAGGTCTGGCGGGAATGGGCACTGCCTGCCAGTTGTAGCATCGGGGACTCCTGGGTCCTGGCCGGTGGCTCTGAGGGGCCCACGGGGTGCCTTGGCAGAACCCTTGGTGCCTTCAACGCCTGCCCGCCGGGTGAAGCGGCGGCGTCGCCGGAGGAAGCTGCCGTGCTGGAACATGTCATGGCAGTCGGGGTCCAGGGTCCAGTAGCTGCCCTTGCCTGGCTTGCGGTCGTCGCGGGGCACCTTGACAAAGCACTCGTTGAGAGACAGATTGTGGCGAATGCTGTTTTGCCAGCCGGGCCGGTTGTGGCGGTAGAAGGCAAAGCGGCCCATGATGTAGCGGTAGATGCCACTGAGCGTGGCCCTCTGCCCTGGTGAGCTCTGGATGGCCATGGCGATCAGGGCTATGTAGCTGTATGGGGGCTTGGTGGGTTCTGCTGCAGGAACCAATGGCCCGGGTGGTGGAGGCGGCTGCTGCATGCTGCCCAGGCTGGCGGCTGCTGGGACCCAGGCACAGGCGTCCAGGACTGGTGTCCAGTACAGTCTGCCTGGTCTGGTTAAAAGGCCCACTGGCCCAGCCTCCCAGCCCGGAAAGGCAAAAAGGGGTGGGCCCGCCGGGCTGCCTCCCTCCAGCCCTCACCACCCCTTACAAGGCCCAAGAGGGGCGGGCAACAGAGGCCAGGGCTGAGAAGCCGGAGCAGCTGCCAGTGAGGAGGTGGGAGGGAAGAGACTGAGACCCTCAGCCCACAGGGCCTGGGCTGCAGAGGCTGGAGAGGGACAGGATGTGAAGTGGAGCGAGACAGGGACACAAAAATAGGCAGGAATGTAAGGAGGCAGAGACAGAAATGAGGCAGAGTCAGAGCCATAAAAAGAAAGATGAAGATCAGAGAGAGACGAACAAAATGGACAGAGGCGGCCAGAGAGACACATAGGCGCAGAGACAGGCAGCACACGGAGAGAGGGAGTTGCTGGGAAGCAGAAGGAGCAGCAGAGAGACGCAGGTGCTGGTGGGGTCCTGGTGAGACAGAGGTGGGCAGAGTCTGCGCAGTCTCCACAGCGGGAACAAAGCCCCACGGGCCCATCCAGTCTTCCCTCTACTCCTCCCCTTCCCTCTGTTCCTTCACCACCCCGTCCCTGACGTGGAGAGCCCTGGCCTCGGCACGCCGACCCCATCCTCAGCACCGGGTACAGGCTGGAGGGCGCTGTGCGTGGCTGAGCCCTGGCGCCCTCTGGTGACTGGCATGGGGAGGGCAGTGACTTTTGCAGAGAGTTTCCCCTCCCGAAGGACTCACAAGACCCTGGCCAAGTCTCTAAATTGATGCCAGCCACTCTTCAGCTGCCCAGGCCATGGTGAGGAGGCCACAATCCCCATGACACAGCAGCCACAGCCAATGTGTCGGTGGATTGTCAGTGAAGGGAGGCTCTGCCAGCTGCAGCCTCAGGCCAGGCAGGCAGCCCATCTAAAGGATGGGCAGTGTCTTCCCTGCCTGCCCACTACCAGGTCAGTGGTCAGCTACTCTGTGTTGGGCCAGCAGAATAATCCTGCTCCAGAGATCTCCATAGCTTCTTAAATAGATGAGGGGTCTAAAGCTCAGGGAAGCTAAGTGACTTGCCTGAGGTCACACAGGTAGTGAATGATAAAGTCCAGATTTGAATCCAGGATTCTGTAATTCCTGAGCACCACCCCTTCTGTGAGCATCAGGAATAAGGGACAGACACAGGACCTCAATTAGAAAACAAGTTGTGAACTCCAAAAGAGTAGGGACTATGCTATTTTGCTCTGTCCCTAGCATTGGGTATGGGGAACAGGGTAGATGTAAAATAAATATCTGTTCAATGACTGAAAAAGTGATTGATTTGCTTCTGTCCTTAATGGAATCAGATTTCTCCCATAAAAGTGGCTTACTGGCTGGTTGTGTAGCGAGTGGCAGAGTGTACACTTAGCACGCTCAAGGGCCTTGGCTGAGCCCACATAAAAAGTGGCCACTAAGATTTCTTAGATTGCAGCTTCCAGGTAGAGGAGTCTGCCCTGGCAGTGCCCTCCAGGGGCCTGCCCTTGTACATGGCCCAGGCCTGGGGGTGAGTTGGAGGATTTGGGGAGGGAGTGGTGCCATGAGAAGGGATGAGGGCCTGCTTTGCCCCTGAGGGAGCAAGCTGCCCTGCTCCAGCCCTCACCCCCATATTCTTTCAGCTGCTGCCTTTCTAGCAAGGCTGGGATTGGACTTGAACAAGGTAGCTGTGGTCCCTGCTCTCAAGGAACTCAAGTCTCCCAGGAGGAGACAGCTGCAGCTGCCTTCCAAATTACGGGTAGTGGTACTTAACAAGTAAGTGAGATGATGCGATAGAAAATAATAGCAGAGATTTTCTGTCTGGGGAATCATAAAATTATATTCCTACCACTGCCATACACAGAGTGGACTCTGAATGATTTTAAAAAAAATATAGGTAAGAGATAAAACTATATTAATAGAGTAACACAGGAGATGTGGGGGGCAGAGAACATCTCTTAAAACTTAGTGTGTGCCATAAAGTCAAAAGATTGTGATGTCTGAAATCAGTAAGATCTAGAAATACAAGGAACTCCTGTAAATCAGCAAGAAACAGAGAATCCCCTGAAGAAAAAATTCTTATCCAATGACAGGAATGGATGGTTAGGGAAGAGGAAACCAGAAGTGCTGAGCATCTGAAGATGTGGTTAATCCACTAGTGTCAAAGAACCGTAAATAAAAATCTGAGGTACCGTGTGATCATACTACCAGCTGGCTAAATGTAGCAAGTTGGAGGAGGTGAGGACTTGGGGGATGTGGAATGGGCACACCATTTGCAAGCCCATTGAGATTAAGGATGTAAACATAGCCAGCGAGCTGAATCCCCAGCTCTCCCCAGGAGAGTTCTCTCAGAGACTCTTGGGGATCCTGGCTAAGGATATCCACAGCATCAGCATTCGTGGGATTGGGAGCTAGAAGAAAATTTGAGTCCATCCTTGGGGAGCTGAGAGGTGTGTGTAATGGGTGCCCACCGTGGGGTCTACGAGGCATCTAGGGGCAGCCGATTAAAGAAAACAAGGACAGATCTTCAAAGCCTGATTGTAAATGGATTGAAAGGAAGACACGGAATGAGATCTACAACACTGGCAAGGACACACCCCTTGCCGTGCGAGGGTACACGCATTTGTATTTGGAGATATTGATGGAACACCTCAGAGTGTTTGCTTGTTGTGGAATGGAGACCAAATAAAAAAAGAAAAATGAGGGGCTAGTATAGAAGGGTGATCAGAGAAGGCCTCTTTGAGGAGGTGACATGGGGCTGAAGCCTGAATGAAAAGAAGGAAGGAATCTGACAGAGAGTTGGGGTAAGGGTGTTTTGGAGGAAAAGAACAGCAAATACAAAGGGCCTGAGGTGGAAGAAGATTGGTAAATTGAAGCAAATCCAGTGGGGCTGGATCATGTTGTCTAAAGGGGCCACTAGGAGATGTATTGGTTACATTTATCACATTCAGTGCCAAAGGGGACAGATGGACTGAATGGTGCCTGGGATGCAGGGGATGCTCAATAAATGCCTGTTGCATGACCTGAGCTAGGCCCCAAGGGTGAAGGTTTGGAAGATGGTGTGGCTTTCCTGGGAAAGGGGCAGCATGAGAAAAGGCCTGGTGGGGTGGGAGGGTACAGTGCATTCGGAGAGCAGTGACCAGCCTGGTGGCGCTGGAGTTGGACCTGTGTGAGGCTGTGTACAGGAGATTCTTATGGTGCTTCTGTCCCATCAGGCCCTGCAAATAGCCACACAGTTCAGAGTGGCTGCTTCTAGGGAAATACAGGGCTGGGTTCCTGCCACCCCCCACCACCACTTTCATCAACTGATCACTGCATAACCAATCTTGTTTATCGTGTTTCTATCCACAGACTGTTGTGGTTGGGTCTGAAATGTCCCCCAAAAGCTCATGTGGTCAAGATTTGGTCACCAAGACAGCAGTGATCAGGGTGGGGGCTTGGAAGGCAAGTGGAGCTTGAGAGTACTCACCTCACAGGGGACGCAGACTGCACTGAACTCGGGCCGAGGCTTTGCTGTAAATGCCCCCCCACACACACTGGTCACTATAGATGAGCAGCTCTGCTGTCCCACATTCTCTGTCGTGATGTTCTGCCTCATCACAGGCCCAGAAAAAAGAGCCCAGTGATCATGGGCCATTGAACCTGTGAGCCAAAATAAACCTTTTCTCCTTTAAGTTGATTTTTCTCAGGTACTTTGTCATAGTAACAGAAAATTGACTAACTCCAGGACACTCTTTAGTACTTACTGTTGATTTCTTAACACTACACTCATGGCTGGTAGCTTCTCATGCCTGAGCAAAGTAAATGAAGAATAAAACCTCTATAATCACTTTTGCATTATGCTCACAGGTTATCAAAATAGTAAAAAGCACAAAAAGTGAGCAGTGTGGCAAAGGACACTTATTTTCAGGAGGGGAACTGAAACCAGAAAGCAGAGAGTTGCCTTGACTACAGCTTCAAATATCCCCAGTGGGGAAGTGAAATTCTTTGCCATTCTGTGTAGGTCTATGAACGGCCACTCAAATGACCTTTGTATCAAACTGAGGGGTTATGAATATACTTCAGCAAGTAAGAGAATTTGCAAACATGGAACCCATAAATCACAAGAATTGACTGTTTGTGGTGGGAGAGAGGGAGGGGAACTAAAAAAGAAAGAAGAGATAGGTTGAAGCCAGACTGTGCATGTTCTTGAAGGCCAAGTTTTAGCCCCTAGGCTTTGGGGCTCCATTGCCACATGCCACTGGGGAAAAAGAATCACACGTATATGTCAGTGGGTTGAGGATGGGAAGGGCAGCCCCAGAATCTCCCTCCTCTGAGCAGCAGCACTTTAAGTGACAGGACATGCAACCAATTGTTGAACACTTACTGAGCACCTGCTGTGCGTCCCACCCTCATGCAGCTCTTCCTGTGGTATAAGGGTCAAACTTGAAACTCATAGGGAGGGCTGGGAATATAGCTCAGTGGCACAGTACCTGCCTGGCAAGCTCAAGGTCCTGAGTCCGATTCCCAGTACCAAAAGAGAGGAAAAGAAAAGAAAAGCCAAGCCAAGCCAAGCCATAGGGACCACTGTGCTGTCCTCCAGTCAGGGGTAACTTGGAAGAAGCACTGAGCTGGGGCATGAATGAGTTGGATTGGTGAGATCAGAAGGGGCTCTTTGGAGGAAGAGGCGCTGCTATTGGCCAGGTGAAGGTGAAGAGGGGGTTGTAGGTAGGGGAACTGTGTATACAGAGCTGTAATGGTGAGAGAGAGTCTAAGCATTTAGAAAGGGAGAGAAGTGAAGTGGGGAGGGGAGGGAGCAGGGAGATGAGACCTGGGGTGGGGTGAGGGGTACCTCCTGCAGGGCTCTGAGCCTAGTTTCAGGAACTGGGTCTCTGTCTCAGGGCAGTGGGAACCGTGGACCCTCTCTGAAGAGGGCAACGTCAAAACTCCCTTTGACAGACCTCTCTGGAGGACTCAGGGGTTTGCTGGGGAAGCAGAAAGCCAGTGAGGCCTTACAATTGTCCTGGGAGCTGGTGGAACTGGCTTTGAGACTTTCTGCTGGAAAGGGCACCATAAGGTAAGAAGCCCGGAGCAGCCAGGGCTCAGCTGTCAGGTGTGTGTGTGGGGGGGTGTGGTGCTGGGGATGTGCTGGGCGGGCAGCATCTGGAGGCAGCTGACCAGCATGCTCGGGCTTGGAGGGGAGGCTGGAGCTTCTAGGGGATGTGGAAGAGGGTCTTGCTTGGATCTTCCCAATGCAACCCAGTGTAGCTTCCACCAAGACTCAGGGGACCCCGGGTTCCTGCCTCAGGTCCCTTGCTGACCGTTGCCTCCCTGCCACCTTCCGCCAGGGGTCGCGAGAGTGCAGTGCGCCTCTGGCCAGGGCCGGGACGCTTGGAGGCTGGACTCTTACTCTTGGTCAGAGGATCACCTGGAGGGGCGCAGAGGCGGCGAAAGCGAAAGTGAAAGTGCAGGGGTGGGTTTCGCTTTCCCTTCCTTCTCTTCTCAGGGAGACATTTCCTTTTGCTGCTTACCTTGGCCATCAGGCCTGGAGAGCATCGAGACTTTGCTTAAGGGCGGGCCGGCAGGCGCCCTGGGACTCCGGGACTCTCCGCAGCGGAGTGCACCAGCCCGGAAGGCGAGCCTGGAGGGCGGGGCACGCGCGGACAAAATTTGCCCAGCCCCAGCACCTGTCGCTTGCTTGCTTTTTTGAGTTCAACTTGGAAATTTCTTGAATTCTCCCTCCCTCCTCTCCCCACATTTTTTGGAACTAATGTTTTTCGATTTGAGCCCTGTTATCCAGGCTGGCTTGGAAGCGATCTTCCCGGAGTTGCTGAGAGCACCGCTCAGAGCAGCCAGTCTCTTTAAAGGACCTAGACTGGCTGTCAAGAGATTGGAAGGCAAAGTGCTTCTCAGACTGACTCCTGTCACAGTCGGGAGGCAGTGATTGGCTAAGGCACATTCATGACCTGCACCCAGACCTGTGGAATCAGACGTTGTGGGCTGGAAGCCCAGGAACCTGAGTTGTTCGAGCCCACTTACTTCCTGGAGCACTGGGAGCCCCTTTTTACTGCTGCTCACCATGGTGCTGGGCCTGGCTAAAGCCTTCACTGCAGTGTCTCAGTTGATGCTTGAACAGCTTTGCAGGTGAGTATAATTACAGGGTTAATCCCTGTAACAAAGTCACAGAGTCTGGTGGGAGACCAGGATCCACAGCTGGGTGTCTCTGCCCCTCAGAGGCTAGAAGTTTACACAGTGGCCTGCAGAGCCACCTGACAGCTGTGCCTGGATTCCTGGTGGAGCTTGTGATCCTCTGAAATTGCACCAAGAAAAAAAATCAGGACTTTGTGCTCACCAAGCAGTCACTTGTACTCCTGAGCTATATCCCCAGTGATCCCCTGAAACTGTATGTGAATTTTCTTTGTATCTATAGACCGGTGTGATGGTGCATGCCTATAACCCCAGCATGCTGGAAGGCTGAGGCAGGAGAATCACAAGTTTGACTGCAGCCCTGATAATTTAGTGGCTTTGTGGGACCCTGTCTCAAAATAAAATTAAAACATGAACTGAAGCTGTAGCTCAGTGCGAAGGCCCTGGATTCAATCCCCAGTACCATGCCCCTCCTTTACATCAGTGCATTTTTCTGGGGTCTGTATCTTTAAATCGTCAAGGGGGATTTATGATATAAAAGATGTCAGGCAGCTTAGACTGCTCCACCCCTTGCTGTATACCTGGTGAAACTGAGGCTGAGAGAGGAAAACTCTCTCTTTCCACAGGGGGATGCGGCCAACACTAACCAGAGGAGCGGAAGGCTTTCTCTGTGCGGTTCCTCCCCAACCCCCACATGCCAGCAGCTCTTCCCACACTTCCGTAATCACAGGCTGGGCTCATTTTCACGCCTGTGGTGCTCCAGTGGGCCACCAAGCATTTTAGAGGCGGTGACCCTTGGAGTCCATGGAAGGTGGGGTTCAGGACTGCCTTGATACCGAAACTCATGGATGCTCAAGCCCCTTACATAAAATGGTACAGTATTTGCGTATAATCTGTATCTTCCTGCAGACTTTAAATCGTCTGTGGATGACTTATAACACCAAAAGCAATGTAAATTCCATGTAAACAGTTGTTATGCTGTATTGTTTAGGAAAGAATGACAAAAAAGTCTTGCAGATTCGGAACAGAGGCACTACTTTTGGGATATTTTTTTATCTGAAGTTGGTTGAAGTTTTGGATGTAGAGTCTGAGGCAGATTCTACATCCAAGCAGGAGTTTCCAACCTTCTTTTTATTTTCCTAGGTTGCAGAGTGCAGTAATAAAGGGGACAGATGCAACTAGACTGTCCGAGTTCCCATTGCAGCCCCACTAGTTGCTAGCTGATAATCTTGGACACCACCCTCAGTTTCTTCCGCTGTTAAATAGCAACACTGCTTTGCTTGATGAACTGAGATGCAGATAAAGCTTAGCCGATGGCTGGAGTGCGTGTCCATGAGTGAGGGGTGTATTGTTTAGCTGGAGTGTGGGAAGTTAGGCTGGAAGGGCAAGGGAGCATTCTACATGGCAGGACACCAGACCAAGGGCCTTTGCTTTGTCTATAGGTGATGGGCCCATAGAGGTTTCTAAATAGGAGCAGATGCCAGACAGATGTTTTAACTGGGTGGGTGGCAGTTAGTACCACTGACCAGCCCAGAGGGCACAGGCTCCCTGGGATCTGGGGAGCCCAGCCACCTTGCTTTTTACTCTCTGTCCTGCCTTGGGAGACTGACTCTTCCTGTTGTCTGCCTGGAATGCTCTTCCTGGTAATAAAATGGTCCACCTTCATCTGGCCTGTGCTTTCTTTGATTGCCATGTGGTCTCCACCAGCACATCAGCAACAAGGAGGTAGAGGTGTTGCTCATTGGTATAGCTTGTACCCAGCACAGGATTGGGGTGCAGGCAGGGGTTCTTTCACTGCCCGTCCCCATGCAAGGATCTATGCTCTTCCCCATAGCTCTGGCCCAGGGCTTGGTGCACAAGTAGAAGCCCATTCAATTGACTGTTGGGTTATAGCTGCTTCAGACCTCTCTCAACGTCAGGTTAGTTGTAGGAAAACGGGCTCTGATGACGTCTATTCATCCTTGGAGTCAGTGGTTGCTTTTTCAGACTGTGCTGGCCTTTATTTGGGGGCGGGGTACTGGGAATTGAACTCACAACCTTGTGCTTGCCAGGCAGGCGCTTATGCAGCTGAGTTATATCCCAAGTCCTTAATTCATAGAGCCATGAATAGATTGTTTGTTTGTTTTTGGTTTTGCACTGGCCTTTAAATACTATGTCAGAAGGGTCATTGCCACGAGCTGGAGCTGGCTCCTCTTCTCCAGTAACCAAAACCAGAAGGCGCAGGGACTCAGACTAAGTTCACAGCCACCCCCCCCCACCCCCGCTCTAGCTGTTTGTCCTTGTGCAAGTTGCCTGACCTCTCTGCACCTCACCTGGGTGTTTCCCGTGAAGATAAAGTGAACTCAAGCAATAAAAGGTCAAGTGTGGCAATAAAAGGCCAGCATGGAACCTTGCTAGCCAGCATTTTGTAATTAGGAAGGGGGAAGGGCACTAGAGAAGAGGAAGGGTCTCAAAAAAAGGGAAGAGAGGAGGGACCCGGAGGCCTGTTTCGAGTCCAGGATCCTGGAGCCGTGGGGGCGTGGTCGGGTTAGCGGCTGGCCGCGGCTAGGGAAGGTGCGAGTCCTCCTGGCCCCGTTTCCGTTTCCACCGGCTCCTAAGCCTGGCTTTTGGGGAATGATGAGACACTGGAACAGGCAGCTTCTGCGGTTTCTTTAATGTCCTTCAGGTCGGTCCACCCCACCCCAGCCCTCGCACTCTGCTGCCTCTCGGGGTGGAGGCCGGGCCCTCCCCAGGCCAGGGACTAAGGCACCAGGTGGCTGCAGCAGGTGGGCCAGACACAGACCACGGACGCGCGGAGGGCACGGAGGGCGGCACACTGCGGACGCAACAAGCAAGGGGCAGGTGAGGGACAGGCCGCTGGGGGCTCTGGCACCCTCAGGCCCGGTCTGGTCGAGGGAGGCCCAGAGAGGGGCCGCCGGAGGAAGGGAGTCCTCACTTGCCGCCCTTGCGGGACAGACACCGCGGCAGGCAGGAGAAAGTCTGCTTAACGCGCGCGAGCAGCGGCAGCGGCCTGTGGGGTTCCCGCGCCGCGCGCGGCGCCAGGCGCTGCAGGCTCCCCTCCGAAGCGGTCGAATGAGTCGTGGCGGCCGAGGTGGCCGAGGTGGCCGAGCCCTGGCGACAGCGTTTGCACAGCGGCAGCAGCGAGCGCACGTCCTCCTCGTCGTGGAACGGGCTCTGGCCGAAGCGCTCTTCCAGCTGCCGGCGGAGCTGCGCAGGGCCAGCGGCGGAGGGTCACGCGAGACCCTGTCCCCTCCCGGAGCCCCGCATCCCCCGTGACACTCCCAGGCCTGGCAGATCAGCTTCTTAGGGCCAGCCTGCCACCTGCTGCTAGCCTTCCGGTGGGCTGGACTCTCCCTCCTTTCCTCTGTCCTCTCCCCCTTTTCCTAATGTCAGTTCCTGCCAATTCCCCGAGCCCTCTGCCCAGAAGCTGTTTCAAAGGATTGCACTGGGCTTGAGAAGACCCAGGGTGGACTGGGACACGAGCAGTATTCCCTTACGAGGTCAGATCCTCAAATGCCTCCAAAACAGGCAGACAGGGCTGGCAGAGGGGAGGCCCAAGCTTTGGTCTAACAGCAACCAAGTTAATGGGGAACAAAACAAGCGTCACAGCAAACTATACCAAGGAGCCAGATTAGCTCGAGGCCCCAAGGTTGAGACCTCAGGAAACTCTTGGACCAGGTCTGCATTCATATCAACGGATGCTCATGTCAGCTAGGAGGAAGGCTGTCTCCCCACTCCCTACTCCATCCTGACCCCTTCGGGCCCTGCCTCCCCTAACTCAACCCTTTCCAGCCCACTCCACCCCTACCTTATGGGAGCTCCCCCAGCCAAACTCTTCAAGTTGCTGCCTAAAGCCTGGGTTGGGGTTGGCGATGGGCCGGGTGGCCTTGATGGCTTCAAGCACTTCTCGCCAGCCTAGTCCCGTCACTGTCATCACATAGGCTGTCACAATGGTGGTGCTGCGGGAGATGCCTGCAAAGCTGGGATCCCCACCCCCGGGCTTCAGACAAGGTCCAGCCTCCCCACCCGCACTCCAGCTCCCCCACCCTTGCCTCTTGAGCTCTAACCACAAGGACTCCCACGGAGGGCCTGTCTTCCCAGCTACAGGCCTTAGCTTGTAAGGTTCCCTCTGCCTGGCATTCTGTCTCCCACAGCAAAGGGCTGGGTGAGACAACCGTCATTCATTCAACAAACAACTTTTCTTTCTCAGGCACTGAGGACAGTGGGGAATGAAACAGTCATGGTCTCTTCTGTCTTGGAATTTGAGGTTTGGTTGTGTGAGACAGACAGTGACCAGAGAGTTTCAGGTATGGATAACTGCTTTGAAGATTTGTCTGGGAACCAGGAGGTCCACATGGGAGGAGGTATTAATGGAGAGAATTAGGGAAAAGTTTGTCAAGTAAGTGACATCAAGCTGAATCTTGAAAGATAGGTAGGGGTTAGTCAAGAATGAGTGTATGAAGATGGAAGATCGTGAGGAAGAAGCCTGGCAGATTTAAAGAATGGGCATGAGGAGGAGGAGTGTGGGAGAGACCAGAATGGAGGGGGCTGGTCCACAGCACAGGCTCTGGCAGAGCCCGCAGGAGCCTGACATACAATAGCTGCCTGGTTAGAAGTTTAGGGATGAATGACATTAGCTGGGCCAGGGAATCTGAGAAGACTTAGGTCCCAGCTCCAAGCTCTAGTTCTCCACTCCCCTGCACCCTCACCTCGAAGGCCTGGAGGGAAGAGCTGGGAGCCCAGAGTTTACTCAACATTCACCTCCCATTTTACAGATGAGGAAACTGAGTCTTGGGGAGAAATAGCTGCTGTGGTCATGGTCACCCAACTAGTGAGGAACAGGACATGAGCCTCTGATTGGCCATGTAGGATGAGTGGTGCGCTGTCTCCATGGTGGGCTGGAGGAGCTCTCTCTCTGGACAGGACAGCCCTCATCGCATGCCCCATGACCGTCACTCACCAGTGCACAAGGCAGTTCCCTCCGTTGAGGCGGCAGGAATGAATGAAATTGATGCATTCTCTGAAGTGCTTTTTGCTGGAAAAGAAAGCAATAGGGTAGGGAGCTCTGTGGAGCAGGGATTTTAGGAAGTATCCCTTCCCCATTTGCAGGCTAGCAGGGAACAAAGAGTCCTGAGGTGCTGGGTGTGGTGGTGCCTGTAATCCCAGCTACTTCAGGAGGCTGAGCTAGGATTTCAAGTTTAAGGCTGGCACAGGCAATTTAGGGAGACCGTGTCTCAAAGTGGAATTTTAAGAAAAGTGCTGAGGATGTGGTTTAGAGATAGAGCATCTGCCTAGCACATCCCTGGCCCTGAGTCCAATCCCTTGTATTGAAAAAAAAGCTCTGGGTCCTCAGGCCAGCCAGCGTGTGCAGTGAATAGGGTCAGTGTCACAGCACAAGGTAGCATGGGTGGGAGGTAGCAGTGGTGGCATTTCAGGTGGCAAGAGAGGCAAACCTTACCATCTGGGCAGAGCACCTTCCCAATGGGTCCTGAGGATCTTTTTGAGGGGGTAGATAGGGTTTCACTGTGTAGTCCATGCTGAACTATGTATGTAGCTAAGACTAGGCTCAGACTCATTACGGTTTATATCTAGATGTCCCCCTAAGCCCCTGTGCTCATAAAGTGGGGCTTTTGGAAGGTGACGGGACCACTGGGATGTGATACTGTCTGTGGCTTAGTCCACTGATGAGTTTACTAAATGTGAGGTGTAGAGGCGAAGCCTGGTTGAATGAGATGGGTCATAAGGGTGGCACAGCCTGGAAGGAGAAAGATCCCATCTTGATCTCTGTCTTCCTCCTGCCACTATGCCATGACCTATTTCTCCTCTGCCATGTACCTCTACCACACTGCCGGCCTTAGAGCTACCTGAGACTATGGACTGAAACCTTTACAAACTGTGAGCCAAAATAAACCTCTTTTCCTTTAAATTGTGGGTGTCAGGCATTGTGTTTCCATAATCAGAAAGTAACTAAGACACTCATGATTCTCCTGCCTCAACCTCCTGAGTACTGGGATTATCCCCCACCCCCCACCCCCGCCCCAGGGGTCAAACTCATGTCCTCAAATTTACCATGCAAGCACTTGAGCCACTGAGCTAAATCCCAAACCTTGGGATTACCTTTGAAGGAAATGGGTAGGAGGAGACAGAGGCCCACTCCTCTGGGGGTCTGTACTCATAGTATCTGGCAATAATGATGACCAGTGATGGATTGGGAGCAAGATCCCCAAAGGGCAGGAGTTAGGTTAAATCCAGCCCAACCTGGGGGCACTGATGCTGGGATGCAAATGGAATCTGTTTTGGGGGCCCTGGCTATGTACCAGGCCTGGCTCTCAGCCTGTGTCATCTGATCTTTACAAGCCTCCTTGACTCTGATCACATCCCTATTTTACAGATGAGGCTCAGAAGTGGGAAGTGATTTGTCCAAGGTCATGCAGCAATACATGGCAAAGCCTGGGCAGGAGCCAGCTGTCTTCACTCCAAGGCCAAGAACAGGCTGAGCTCAACCCTTGCATGTCTGTGGTGCACCTTATCTCAGGGGTCACTTCCTAGTTGAGACTGAAGCTCCGAGGCTGAGTTTTGGCCGGGGACATAACACAAGGGCATGGTTGAGACAGAATCTCTGGGTTCCCTGGGACAGCTTTGGCCTGAGTGTTCTGTGTCTTCCCTCAGATCCTCTCCCCCTTCCCTTTGTTCAGGACAGCTGTCTGTCCCTCTGTTGGTCCATCTTGGGGTACTTACATGAGTACCTCAGGGGTATCGGCCACTGGGATGCGAAGGTAGGTGATATCCTGCAAGTACAAGACACATTCAGACAGGGAGGCTTTGCCCACACACCTTCCAGTCCCAGCCTGAACTGCCCAAATGCCAAGTGACCCCAGCCCCATTCCTGCTCCTCTCTGGGCCACTGTGGTCTCTCCAGTCAAAGAAAGTTGGCACCATCTCTGTGGGCCTCCAGCTCTGCTTGATGCCAATACCTCTGCGTGGATGATGTCCTAACCCCATAGGTGACTTCACAAGAAAGACCTAGGAGACCTTAAAGCAACTCCTTTCCAAGTGAGAATGACAGAATTACATAGTAAAGAATGCAAAGTGATTTGATTACCTAGAAAAGAAGTAAATATTATAAAATCCAATTTGCTTTCCATGAGTTATGGCTAGAAAAGCACTGCTATTTGTTAGAATAGTCAAGGAATAAAGTGTGCAGTTTTTTCAACATTCTTGCTATGCTGCCCTTTGCTCCTACCTGTCACCCAATATTGTAAAAGATTAGTTTTGCTCATGCTCCAAGGACCTCGCTGCTTTTTTTCGAGGATGTTCCTTGATGCTTTGTTATTTTAAATAACCTTTTGAGGGACCTATGCCACGGCAGAGGGGCCACCAGCCAGGCCCTCATTTGTGCAGAGCTTTGCATGAGGTTCTGGCCCTTCTCTAATGCCTACTCCCCAAGGTCATGCGATCCCGCATCTTTTGCAAGGTTTGCAGTTTCACTTTGCAACACATTTGGCCTTGGCTTGGCATGGCATTATCAAACCCTGACTGCTAAATTCACTTATGGATGGGAGGGAGAAATACTAGTGAGAAGGGAGGGCTGTTGGGGTAGGGACTCATGCTGTAAGCAGTCATTTCATTAATGAATATATTAATAACTCAACTACCCTCCCAATGCAATCTATTTGGACTGAATACTCTAAATACTCCAAAATGAAGCTGCCCTATAAAGCAAACTCAGACTCCATTGGCTGGAAAATTTCCTTTTGGATACTGAAAGTCATAGATTACTGGAGGCTGCCCTTAGAGACTATCGAATCTGACATGTGAAAACACTGAGGTCCAGAGAGGGGAAGGCCCCTGCCCAAGGTCACACAGTAAGAACATGGCAGAATCTGGTTTCTGTCTCTCCAGAGCCTATTCCCACTCACAGTTCCTTTCCTTCAGTGGACAACACAGCCTCTAGCATATAAGGAGGAAGGGGATCTTGTTTATGGAGTAGGAATATTTAACTTTGCTATTTCAGTTGTAATTTGTCAAGCATTTCGTAGCTCAGTGAGGTAGGCACTATTATGAAATTCCCATTTAAAAGATCAGGTAACTGAGGCTTAGAGAGGAGAAGTTCTGTACCCAAGGTCAAAAGAGAGTAAGTGATGAAGATATGAATTCAGGTCTCCTAATTCTAGCACTGTGACCTGGATTTTCCACTTTCCTCTTCTTTTCCCAGGATTCAATGACACCAGCATCAGCCCTCCAGTGGGGACCATGCCCAATGTGCAAAGCCTCTTCGCCATCTTGCAATTCTTTTTTTGGCATCATAGCAGCCCCTGGGGGCAGTCAGAGCTGAAGGATCAAAGGCCCAAGAGAGGTGAAGTCATAACTCAAGATTGCACATCAAGACACAGAGCCCAGAATCATATGTTTGGAATCATCCATCCAATGGGAAAGCCATGTGGGACACACACGCACACACACACACACACACACACACACACACACACACACACACACGGTGCTGGTGGTAGAACCCAGGGCTTTGTGTATGCTACTCAAGCACTCTCCCACTGAGCTACATCCCCAGTCTCCATGGGGGCCTTGTTAAGGATCACTGTGAGACCTCAGGGGCCAGACAGTCTTCGTTCACATCCCAGCAGACCAGCTTCCTGGATGTGCAGCTTGAGGAGAGTTCATTTACCTCTCTGGGCCTCAGCTGCTACATAGGGATGATAAAATAAAATAGTACGGAGGTGAAGAAGGAATGGGCAAGCAGGCAACACAAACTCCAGCACATAGCACACACTTGATCAGGGGATGTAGCTAGTCTACAGCCCACTCTCCCCAGCTATGTACAGCCCTGGCATGGGAGTTGTGGGTACCTGCAGCAGAGGCTGGGGTGACTCATGAATGGAGATAATGTGAGTGATCTTATTCCGTTCCAGCTGATCAGGGTCTTTGGCATCTGAAAGAAGCAGAATGCTTGAGCCAAGCTGGCAGATGTGACTCAGTCATTCCTAGAGGGAAGCTCAGTGATAGCCCAATGTCCAGCTCTCCTCCTCACCTCTGGGATACCCACAAGACACAGCCCAGCATCTCCTGCCCTTGCTCATGCTGTTCTTTCCATGCCAAGCACCCTTCCCAACACATCCTTTGGCCCAGTCATTCTACTTCTAGGAATTTGGGGATTGAAGAAAATGCATAGAAATCTGTATGGAGGCTGGTGTTCTGTGTAGCACTGTTTACATCAGAAATAGCAAAAAACAAAAAAACTAAAACAAGAAAAACTAGCACAACCTCATGTCTAACAAAAGGGAATTGGGTAACTAATGGTGTACAAGCACTTGGGGATACTGTGCTGTCATTAAAATGAACCCGGTGTGCGGAAAGGATGTTCACGTTAGTTTCAGGTATGAACCACAGGATAGGTTTCCACTCTGTTTTCAGTGTCATATCTGTACCTAAGATGTACAAAGAAGGATTCAGGGATATATCATATAGTGCTATCAATGGTTATCTCTTGGAGCTGAGTGTCCACTGTGCAAGGATCTTTTCTAACTAGAAAAATAACATACAGTCTT
The DNA here is from genome assembly GCA_004027455.1 of Hydrochoerus hydrochaeris. Taxonomy (NCBI): domain Eukaryota; kingdom Metazoa; phylum Chordata; class Mammalia; order Rodentia; family Hydrochaeridae; genus Hydrochoerus; species Hydrochoerus hydrochaeris. Next base: position 2,267 of record PVLA01010174.1, on the reverse strand, counting down.
CTGATGTCCACTTCCTCATTCAGCAAACATCTCCTGTGGGCTTCCTATGTGCAGCCTTTGGCTGGGCACTGGCAGTCTGGGCCCTCTGGAACCTTCTCAGACTCCACAGACCGAAGTGACTTTTCCACCTCCGGTATCCTAAGCCCTGGACTACCTGTCTCAGCATGTCTTCTACCCAATGGGCAAAGGTCTGTGTTCAGACCTGCCTTCTACTGTTGCCTGCAGGCCCTTGAGGGCAGGGACGGGCTAGTTCCACACCTGTGCCCTCTCTCCTCATCAAAGGCTGCTGTGGAAAGGACAGATGTGGAAGGGAAGGTAGGAGCCTGTAGGTTCAGAACCCGCCCCAACCAGGCCTCCCAGCTGCTGCTCTCAGGGGCTCTGGTGGGTGAGGAGGTCAGCTCAGGACTCTGCTTGCCAGAGGCCTGGCATCTCCAGAGCCCTCCTGAGAGGAAGACAGGGGAGAGCAGAGCTGAGCCTTGGGGCCAGAAGTGCCTAATGGCCTGAGGGCCTTGTGTGGAGCAGGTGGCTGAGCTCAGCACTGATTCGCCCAGGCCTAAGGCAGCATTGGAGCCCTTGGTGCTGCCCTGTAAGGGACGTGGAAGGTTGTATGGGGAAGGATGTCTGTGTCAGACCCTGGATGCTCCCTCCTTGACCTTTCAGGCCTGGGGACACCCCTGCAGGTGAAACTCTACCCCCCACCCCACCAACCCTTTCCCCTCCCAGAGTGGCATGGCTCCCCTGTCCCAGCCCCTTTCCTGAGAGCATCTATCGTGTGTGGGCCAGAGCAGGAATGGTGGACACAGGCCTCGGACAGGCAGAATGCCATAGCCTTGGGACAGAGTGGGCAGTGCTCACCAATGAAGTTTCCGAGGTAGAGTCCAGGAAGTACCTAGAAGAAGGACAGGCAAGGGTCAGTGGTTAGACTGCACCTTTTTCCACCCCTGGCTACTGGGGTACCCCAGCCCTCTGTCCCAGAGGGATGTAGGGGAGCAACTGACTCCCTTTCACAGCCCTGAGCCCTCTGTAAGAGGGGTCTAGGGCTAGGGAAGAATGAGAGAGCAGATAAGCTAGTTAGTCACAGGGAGAGGCCAAGAGAGGCCAGTCTGGGGACAGGTGAGAGGGAGGGGGGTGCTAAGGCACCCCAAGGCAGGAGAGAAAGTCCCAGGGGAGGAGTGGGCCAGGAGCGGGCAGACCGAAGCTAGCAGGTGCAGCCTGGAATGGCCAAACAGCACGGAGTTGGAGAGGTCAGAGACAGGGGACAGACATGCGAGACAGATAGGGACTGCCCAGAGTGAGTGAGCCGGGGAGAAAGACAGCAAGAGATACAGAGTCGGAGAGGACAGCCAGGCGGAGACTGAGACAACGGACAGGAGCGTCCTGAGAGGCTCAGGAGGACAGACAGGTGGACCCAGGGCTCGCAGTGGGCCCCGGAGGTCAGCGGCTCAGTGGACCCGCTGTCCGCCTCCTTACCTTGGTCATGCCATTCCCCATGATCCCGGGCCCGGGGAGGCGGGCGCAACCTCTGCTCGCCGCCTGGAGGGCCCTCGGGTCGCAGCTGTCCTGCTGACCCAGGCCGGGCGCCTGCAGCCTGGCGGGGAACCGGGGGTCCGGCGTCCGCGGCTCTGGCCAGCCCAGTCCAGCCGCAACCGCCTGCCGACCCCCGGCACGCGAGGGAAATGATGGAGCTGCCGCCGCCGCTGCCGCCGCCGCCGCAGGCTCCTCCTACCCCTCGGTCATGTGTCCCGCCTCCATGGGTCCTGGCGGGGAGCCGGACAAAGCCCCAGTGTGCCGGGCCCACGGCCCGCAGACAACGGCAGCTTGTTGCGGCCGCGTGGGGGCCACCTCCGGGATGGGGGCGGGGCGCCCCCCACCCTGGCACCGTCAGGCACGGGCGATGGTGCGTCCTATCCCCCATCCCTGGGGGCCCAAATGCTGCGACCCCAGTTCTGCCTCAGCCTGGACCTCCCTGCTGCCCGGGAGCGAAGCACCAGCTTATCCTGCCTCGGTTTGCTAGTGAAATGTGATGGGGGCTGGACTTCAATCGCTAAGGCCACTCTGTTCTTCACGTCCTGTTTGCAACAAGAAAAGTGGGTAATTTCCTTCTTTACATCCCCCACCCACCCATGCAGCCATCTTACCAGCCAGCCTTCTTCCTTTCCCACTCATCTAACTAACTAACCATGCTTTCACCCTCCTATTCACCCGTTTACACTTCTCTATACCCATCCACCCATCCATCCATCCATCCACCCATCCACCCTCCCATC